>VWZL01003802.1:0-16521 GCA_013396915.1 Stercorarius parasiticus
AAGAAAAAAAAACACAACCAAACTTGGCAACTACCTATAGCTACCAGGACCTCACAAGTAGCCCAACAGACGTACTAGCCCATTTTCTGCTCTCTGTGCCTACAGCTGTCCCATGTCCTTGGACTGTATAGGGGTCTCCTGGGTGCTGAGCCAAATAGCTGTCAGGGACATGTGCACACCTGCAGGTCTATGATCTGTTGGCATCACGGAGTTGTGGTGGGATGGCTCCTATGACTGGAGTGGTGGAATGGAAGGATACAGGCTCTTCAGGAAGGACAGGCAGGGGAGAGGAGGAGGGGGTGTTGCTCTCCGTGTCAGTGACCAGCTGGCGTGCACGGAGCTCCACCTGGGGATGGATGAGGGGCCAACCAAGAGCTTATGGGTCGCGATTAAAGGGAGGGCAGGGACAGGTGATGTTACAGTGGGGGTCTGCTACAGACCACCCGACCAGGAAGGCCAAGTGGATGAAACCCTGTATAGACAGAGAGGAGCAGCCTCACGTTCACAAGCCCTTGTCCTCATGGGGGACATCAACCACCCCGATATCTGTTGGAGGGACAACACAGCAGGGCATAAGCAATCCAGGACGTTCCTGGAACGCCTTGATGATAACTTCCTTCTCCAAGTGATAAGAGGAGCCAACGAGGAGAGGTGCCATGCTGGACCTTGTTCTCACCAACAAGGAGAGGCTGATAGGGAACGTTAAGCTCAAAGGCAGCCTTGGCTGCAGTCACCATGAGATGCTGGAGTTCAAGATCATTAGGGCGACGAGGTGGGCACACAGTAAGCTCGCTGCCCTGGAGTTCAGGAGAGCAGACTTTGGCCTCCTCAAGGATCTGCTTGGTAGAGTACTGTAGAATAAAGCCCTGGAGCAAAGAGGGACCTCCTCCAAGTTCAGGAGCGATGCATTCCAACAAAGAGGAAGTCAGGCAAAAATGTCAGGAAGCCTGCGTGGATGAACAAGGAGCTCCTTGAAAATCTCAAGCAGCATGGCAAGGACTGGCTCACTGCAGGCCACCCAGGCTGTCATGGCTCTTGCAGCCCTGCTCAGAATGGCTTCAGAATCACAGAACCACAGAATGGTGGGGGTTGGAAGGGACCTTCGGAGATCATCTGGTTCAACTCCCATCACTTAGAGCAGNAATGTCTCCAGAGAAGGAGACTCCACAGCCTCTCTGGGCAGCCTGTGCCAGGGCTCTGGCACCCTCGCGGTAAAGAAGTTTTTCCTCATGTTGAGATGGAATTTCTGGTGTTCCAGCTTGTGCCCCTTGTCCCGTCACCAAGCACCACTGAGAAGAGTCTGACCCCATCCTCTTGACACCCGTCCTTTAGCTATTGATGAGCATTGATGAGATCCCCTCTCAGTCTTCTCTTCTCCAGGCTGAACAGCCCCAGGGCTCTCAGCCTTTCCTCGTAAGAGAGATGGTCCAGTCCCTTGATCATCTTCGTAGCCTCCGCTGGACTCTCTGCAGCAGTTCCCTGTCCTTCTTGAACTGGGGGGCCCAGAACTGGACACAGTGCTCCAGATGTGGCCTCACCAGGGCAGAGCAGAGGGGGAGGATGACCTCCCGCGACTCTACTGGTGTTTTGGTTGCCGGTCCTGTGGCCCTGTGGCTGGGTCAGGCTGGTGCTGGTGAGGGGGAGGCTGAGGCTGGCCGCCTTGGAGCTTGCCATAGATCAGGCTGTGCTCCCTGGCCCGCACCTGCCCCTGTCCTCAGAGGCTGCTGCCCTGTGCCAGTGCGGACATGCCGGCCAGGAGCTGGGGAGCAGCAGGAGGCTCTGGCCACATTCCTGGCCTCTCTCTTTCCAGTGCAGGCCAGCAGCGCCCAACCCAGTGTGTGGGGACCTGCCTCCTCCCACCACGGCCGCCCAGGTGGGCACTGCCACATCCCAAGGGACCAGGGTCCCCAAGAGCCGCTTGGAGCATCTGTTTGTCTGTCCTGTGCCTGGGCCATGGCTTGGCACTGAGCAGGGCTGCAGCTGGCCTTGAGGTGACGTTTCCTCTGCCCCGGGTGCTGCAGCATCACCCCTGCCCCACCACCCTCTGGGTTGCCTTAGGAGTGTGACAGATACTTGTCCCCGCATGGTCCTTTCTGGGAAGATGGGAAGTGAGTGGCAGAAGCTCCTAGAGGGCTACGCTCCTAGAGGGCTGTGCCACAGAGGAGAAGACCCAGCTGTGCTTCCCTGGACCACAGGATAGGGCAGGATTAGCAGGTCAGCTTCCCCGGAAAAGCAGTCCCATTGCCCAAGACCTGCCCCTCGTTCCCCTGTGAGCTCACGGCACTGAAGGGACGCTAACGTTTTGCAATCTCAAGAGGTCCCTCAACCCCCCCGACTTTGTTCCTACCTCCATAATTTGCATTCTTGTGGCTGTGCAAGCCAAGCTCAGATGATGTCCCACCATCCCTCCTCACCCCATCCTGCCGCCCTGCCCGCACCCATGCAGCTCCATGCAGCCCTGGAATGAGCATTCCCATTGCCAGGCGATGGGGATGATGTGCTGACAGCAGGCCCTTCGAACACAAAGCGCAGGCACAGGCTGGAACTAGGGCTCTGGCAGGAATAATTTGTGACTGATCTTTAAATAAAGCAGGCTGCATGTCATGCAAGAAGATGCTTTTCCTGCAAAGCAGACTGAGAGTGCAGCTGAGTGAGTAGGAGCAGAGGGAGGAAGCAGACTGCAGGACAATGCTGGCTTTGCCGTGGCCCATCGGGAACAGAGCAGGATATTCTCAGTGCCAACCAAACTAATGTGGGAAATTGGTATTTTTCCCAAATGGGAGCCAAATGCAGCTTTTTGCTGCAGGAGGCAATTGGGGCCCTCCTGAGGGCTGAGGTTATGCACAGTGGGTGATCCAAGCAGCAAGGAGGGGACACAACAGACGGAGGGGAGAGGAGTGGGCTCAGGAAATGTGTCAGACCAAGAACGCCTTGGCGAGAGCAGGCTGAAGGACAACATGTTAAGGGAAAGGTGTTACAGGGGAAGAAACTGCTTCTGGCAGCACAGCTTTTCTCCTTTGCTAATCACCCTTTCCCAAACCCAGTTGGTGCCCCTCCATCTGCAGCCAGCCCCTGAGCTGGCCAGGCCATGCAGGGCCCTTTCCCTTCCACTCTCCTGGCTGGGTGGCGGGGCTGGGGACGCTGCTTGATGCTGCTTGTTGCTCTGCCTGGAACTGGAGGCTGAGCTGTGCCCCCAGACAGTGTATCCTGCAGGGGGTCTGGGGACATGTAAGGCCTCAGCCAGCTCTGGGGCTGCAGTCCAGAGCATCCAGAAATCCCTCTGCACTGCTCCCTGGAGCAGGATCCCACAGGCTGTGGGAGCCCCTGTGTCCTTGTGACTCAGGGCTGGGGCGGTTGATGCTTGGACCCGAGTGCTGCGGCAGTGGCGTAGAGTCAGGGCAGAGCTTGTAAGACTGTTGGAGTGTGACTGTTGAAGTGCATTTGGGGTGCTGGTGATTGGGGGGGCACTGGGAGTGGGGAGGGCAGGGTGCTCACGAGGGCAGAGCAAGGTGAGGTGGCGAGAGAGGAAACCTTGCAGGGTGCCCGAGAGCCCACGAGTCCCCCTGCCCTGTGCCATGCTGTGCCACCAGGACCCTGCCCCAGAGGGAAGGCAGCCTCACAGCTGCCTGCAGAGCTCCATCACTGCTGCTGAGGGCACCGCAGCTGCCTGCAGTGAGGCCAGCCATATGCCAGGAGCTTGCTCTCTGCTTGGGGCCACCCTGTGCCAGAGATGCGCTCTTTTCTTCATTGCGCTGAGCTGCTCTTCCACACCCTGCTGCTTCCCAGAGCTTGTCTCTCCCCACCTCTTGCAGCTGCGAGAGGCTGCTGCGAGACATTTCAGAAGACGGAGCAGACATGTCTACAGCAGAGAGACTTCAGATGGGCTGGGAAGCTTGTAGCAGCTCTGCAAAAAGGAGATGGTGTGCAGTCAATCATCAGATCCCCCCACCCTGCACACTGCATATTTAATGGCTCTTTGGGTCTTAATGTTTAAATCTATCTAATGAGCATTTAACTGCTGCTCAATATTTAATGCCTCGGTGTTCAGAGTAATAGTCCCATGTATCACAGTGAGTGCTGGTCCACCACTCTGGGCATGTGGAGAGGGTGCTGTGGGAGAGGATTTAGCACGGGGCAAGGGAGGATGAAGGATCTGCTCCATGACACCTTTTGCATAGATGGCAGGTTGTCTCTGCCCCATGAGCTCTTTGTGACTCTCTCTGATGTCTGACTTCTCAGTGGTGCAGTAAAGCTGGAGCTTGTCTGTGCTGGCTGGGAATGAGGGCCTGGCATCCTGCTGCAGGGCTTCTGTTGGAGCTGTGGGCTGGGAGCCGCTCCAGGCAGCCTGCGACACCCGCTGCGCAGTGACACCGTGTCCCCGGCCCACGATGCCACCCTGCACCAAGCCTGTGCCCACAGCTGCTGAGCTTGTTTGCAACCTGACAGTTGGTTCTCCTGACCAGGCAGCCCCACCGTATCTGTCACACCACAGAGGCTGCATCAAGACCTCCGGATGCTTGGATGTGACTGCAGGGCCTGCCTCCGTCCCTGCTGTCCGCACCACTGCCTCCCCGAGGGCTGCAGCCAGCACCAACAGGAGCCAGGAGGGCAACACTGTGAGCCGGGTATCCCTGGGAGTGCTGGGAGATGAACTACAGGGCGGCAGGGACAGGCCACAGGGGACTGGTGAAGAGCAGAGACACAGTGGCAGGCAGAGCAGGACAGCTTTCATCTGGCACCCCCTGCCCTCTCCTGCAGCCCTCTCCCTCCCGAGCCATGTGGCTGCACTGGCCTATGTGCAGGCAGAATGGGCTAGACTAGCATAGCGTAGTGTAGTGTAGTGTAACGTAGCATAGCATAGCATAGCATAGAATAGAATAGAATAATAGAATATTTCAGTTGGAAGGGACCTACACCGATCATCTAGTCCAACTGCCTGACCACTTCAGGGCCAGAAGTTAACGCATGTCGTTACGGGCGTTGTCCAACTGCCTGTTAAACACTGACAGACTTGGGGCATCAACCACCTCTCCAGGAAGCCTCTTCCCGAGTTTGACCAATCTCTTGATAAAGAAATGCCTCCTCACGTCCAGTCTGACCCTCCCCTGGCCCAGCTTTGAACCATTCCCAGGCGTCCTGTCCCTGGATCCCGGGCAGAAGAGCTCAGCACCTCCCTCCCCACGTCCCTCCTCAGGGAGCTGCAGAGCCATGAGGTCGCTCCTCAGCCTCCTTCTCTCCAAACCAGACCAACCCAGAGTCCTCAGCCGCTCCTCAGAGGACGTGCCTTCCAGCCCCTCACCAGCTTGGTTGTCCTCCTCCGGGCACCTTCCAGGACCTTCATGTCCTTCTCAAATGGTGGGTCCCAGCACTGCACACAGAGCTCCAGGTGAGGCCGCACCAGCGCTGAGCACAGCGGGGCGATCCCCTCTCTGGTCGTGCCGTGTCTGATGTCCCCTGGGATGTGGTTTGCCCTCTGGGTGCCAGGGGACACTACCGGCTCCTGCTGAGCTGTGCCCACCAGCACCCCCAGGTCCCTTTCTGCTCTTCACTGGCCATTACTGCAAAGGCAGTTTATAGATGTGCTTGTGCTTGGAGCAGGCGGCGACGAGTGACCTCAGCTCCCAGGGGAATGGGCACAACTGCCCTCGGGAGCCTTTTGCCTATAAGCTTTACTGCTGAACAAGTGCCCTTGGTACCAAAAGTGAAATATGTTGGCAAGAGTCATCACAACCAGGCTTTTGGCCCATGTAACAGATTGTACATCTGAGACAAGGATGAGACTCTGAAGTTACCAGAGTTCCTGAGGAACGAGTTCATGGGGATGGGGACAAAGAAGACTGGTGTGAGCTGGCTGTGGTAGTGCCTGCTTTTTGGGTACCATAACGTTGTCACTGTGTCATGATGCCAGGGTCGGGCTCGTGTGAGCGCGCAGTGTGTGCTCCTGGTGCCTTGGGCTCAGGTCCTGCTCCGTCTGTCAGTGCTACATGTGAGGATTGTGTTCCCGATTGTTTCATGGGTTTGTATGCCACAGCCTGTGCTCAGGACGGCCCTGTGGAACAGAGCTGTGCTCACCGGCTGCTCTGCCTGGCGGTGCTGTGGGTCTGCCTATGTCTCACTGGAAGCAGGTGCCATGCAGAGCTTTAGTCGTGGCAGAGACCAGGGGAGGCATGATCGCCTAGTGCTGCTGGATTAGGAAGCCGGGCAGGCAGGCTTGGCAGCGTGCCCTGTCTGTATCTCCTTTGTACTCGGTATCCATGTGAACATGCCAGGAAGTGCCTACACCAGGGATGGTGAGGAGGGGAACACTGTGCCCAGATGCAATCTGATGTACGTACAGCACTCTGGTGCGCACGCTGTCCCCGGAGCTTAGTCCAAGCAGATCTTGGGCAGTTACATCATGTTCAGCAATGCTGTGGCACATTGCCCCTTTTCTGCACCTCCCTCGCACACATATTCTCTCCATGGCTGTTACCTGAAGGTGGACAGCGGTGGCCCTTGCCCCGCAGCCCAGCAGGGCTTTGGTTCCTGGGGCATTTCATGCTCTGGGCTTATGACTGCAGGACATCCTCCCTGGACAGGTGTACAGGTGTGAGGCAGTGACTTTGCCCCAGTGGGGTCTGGGGCAACTGCTCATCTTCTGGCATGAGCCATGCCGGCTCCCCAGCTCCCTGCCTTGTGCCTTGCTGCCCCTTGGCAGCACACCCCAGCAGGCAGGGTCCTCTGGCCCCCGGGGAGGGATGCCAAGGATCCTGTGTCCGCAGCACTGGACTGCCCGGGTATGTCACTTCCCAAGTGCTTGCGTGGGTGAGATGCAGCCCCAGCCCCGCTCTGGCCAGCTGCCTCTGTGCGTGTCCTGAGCACCCACCCATGCTGCTCCCTTGGCCGTGGGATAACTGCTCTCTCTCTGGTGCGGAGGGTCACTCTCTGCTGGCTCGGAGGCGCTCCTCCATGTCCAGGGGGGTGCCTGCACCACTCTGGGAGCCCCAGAGTTGCAGAGTTGTGCCCCACACTGAGCGCCATCAGACGAGCTGAGCAAACCCTGCTGTGGTCTCATAGCAGCCTGCTGTGTTAATATGTGCCTGCAAAATCACTCCCTGCAGCCAAACTGTGCTTGGCCTCCTCTGATTTATCTACCTCCCTGTCCCACTCACTGGCCCTTTCCAAAATTACCATCTCTATGCCTGTCCCCAGCCCAAGACCCATTCCCAGTCCCATTGCCATGTCCACCCCGGCACCATTCGCATCCCCAACCTGATCACTGTTTCCATTCCTGTTGCCATCATGGTCCCCACGCCCCTGTCCATCTCTGTTGCCATCCTGGCAGCTCCCTTCCCACCTGCCGGCCACTCCTGCAGATTGCTGCAACTGACTTCCAGGGTTTTTGAGGGAGAGAGGTACCTGATTAATCCCAGAGTGAGCTGTAATCACATGGCAATAACTGCACGACTCGTGCTTATCTGAATGTGTAATCACAGCAATGAATAATATTCAGGGCTTAGCACCTCACTAATTAGCATGCTGCCGGGAGGGGAGAGGCTGCCGTCAGCTTTATGCAGCAGGTCCCATCCCACTCCGGGGCTGGGCTCTGCTGTGGGGAGGGCAGTGACCCTCCTCCTGTCAGGACAGGAGTGGAGATACCAACTGCCCCGCTCTGGAGGCCCCACGTGCTGCCAGACACCACGTGTGCAGTCCCCGACCTGCCGCGGCAGCGGGGACTCTCGTACCCCGCAGCCCAGATGTGACAGGGACATTGTCCCACATCATGCAGTGACTCCTGCTCTGCTGCGAGGTCCACCTGCAGGTGGGCACCCAAGAGAGATACTCCTGGTCCCCTGGTCGGCAAAGCTGCTGGCTCACGTGCAGCCCCTTGTCTGCCTGCTGGCCTCTCCCAGCCTGCACCAGCGAGGCAGGTGCTTTGGTGCAACATGGAGATGACAAATCATGGCCAAAGCCAGTCCCTGCAGAAATATCCCCAGCCACAGGCTCCTGGTACCATCAGCGCCAGGTGGCTGAGATGGTACCTCGCTGCATTCAGTGTCATGGACGCAAAGGGAGCAGGAGGCCCTTCTGCCACGGGGTGTGACAGTGCAAGGACCTGGGAGTGGAAACCTCTGCCACGATACATGCCTACACCCTTCAAAGTGCTCCAAGAGAGACAGCCAGAGAGTACTGCCTGTGCAAAGCCCTCGTGGCGTGCAGTGAACCACCACTGCCTGCACCTGATAACCTGCCATCAGAGGGGGCAGAGACCCCCCCAGCTCAGCCTGGGGACCTCAGCACTCCTGTCATTTCCACAGACCTGCTCTGAAGTGACACAGTAGCTGCAGCAGGTCTGAGGATGCTGCCTCTTCTCACCTCTCGCAGGCAGCCCTCCCAGTGTGTTGTGGCACTGACCCTGCTGGCCAGCCAGCCCTTCCCTTACCTGGCCCTGGCCCTGGCCATCACAGCCCTGGGGCTGATGTGATAAAGAGCAGAGACATCAGCCAGTCCTTGCCAAGTGGAGCAAGACTTAACACGAACCAGCCACACATATACCAGAGTGAATGCCGAAAAGACACACCATCCAAATGAGCAGTGTCCACAGCTGCATGTGGCACATGGTGAGCGCCACGCGTGTGCGTGCACAGCCTGCAGTGAGCACCATCCCTCTGTGTGTGCTGCCTGCGGTGACATTGCCCGTGTGTGTGCATGGCCTGTGGTGAGTGCTGCCCACAGTGAACGCTGCCTGCAGTGAGCACCATTCCTGTGTGTGTCCTGGCTGCGGTGACATTGCCCATGCGTGTGCATGGCCTGTGGTGAGTGCTGCCCACAGTGAACGCTGCCTGCAGTGAGCACAGCCCAGGTGAGCCCTCCCTGCACACCCATGCACATGGTCCTGCGTGTCCCTGCTCCGCAGACAGCACATCCTGCTCTCCAGCATGGTGATGGCTGAGGTGGGGGTGTGTGGAAGCGGCTGCTTTTCACCACCCTCTGTGGTGAGAGCCTGGGGCAGTGGGGGCTGTGGCTCTGGCAGGGCCAGGGCACAAAGGCAGAGGGCTGTGCCATGGCCAGGCCAGGAGAAGATGTCCTCGCAGGCAGGCAGAGAGGCAGCCTCTGGAAATGTGCAGTGTCACCAAATTAAAGGCTTAATTAGCAGGCGTGTTTCCCTTAAGGAGCTGCCACCTCATTATCATAGAGAATGGTGATTAAGCAGCGGGAAGGGGCAGGTGCTGCCAGCAGAGCCCCAGGGATGCAGGCAGCATGCGCTTGTTCCTGTTGCAGGGTAGGGAGCGTGTCCGACACATCCAGGTCTGCCACCATCCTCCTCTGCGAGCCTCCTCGTCTCCCACTCCATCCCAAGACAGTCCTGTTCTGAACATCTCACCCCACCCAGCTGTCTCCCTACAAATTCCCGCTTCCAAGGGCAGATGGTTTCCATTTGCAAGCCTGTCCCCAGGAGGATTTGCTGGCTTGGTGATGTTGGGCTGGAGGAGGCCCATGGCATGGCACATGGGGGACAGGGTAGCCCCTCACAGGGACTATGGCATGGCACGTGGAAGAAGGCTCACTCACCCTACAGTGGGTGCAGAGTGGGTGCAAATATGATGCAGATTCAAGTGCAGGTGGTGCTTAGGCTGGCTGGTGGCCTGGCTCCTGAAGGTCAGTGTGCCTCGCTGCCCATAGAGGACCTAGTAACACCCCCAGCCTTGGGATCAGGAGTTACCAAGAGGGCTTGGAGACATCCACAGAAGTACCGTGGGCAGGTACTGGGTGTCTGTGCTTCGTTCAGGCTGAGCCCTGCCTCAGCCCAGACTCGCTGGTTTGCACCAGGCAGCGTGGGTGCTGCTGTGGGGGTCCACCACCAACTGCAGGCAATGCGGAGGTGGGGCTCGGTTCCGTGTGGCCCCAGTCTATGGGCAGAGAAGCTCACTGCTCTGATCTGGGAGACCAGCATCTGTTTTCCCAGTGGGGACTGCAAAAGTTTGGCTTGTTTGTGAATCCTGGGAGTACACAAATGGTACGCCTCAGCGCTGGTGATGCCACCCCAGAGGAGAAGCGGTCATTTCTTGCTGTAAAGCTGGTCAGGATTTGCATTCAGGGCTCTTTGCAAGCTGGTAGAGAGAATACTTTGAAAATACATTTATATGAAAAATAAGATCAGAAGGCTGAGCACGTAAAGGGCTGGGCCATGCCTGGTGGGGTGGAATAGTCACCTGCCATGTGAGGTTAACTGCACTGCATGAAGCACTGGGGAAGCTGAGAGGCTCCACATAGAGTGTGGGCACAAGGCAGCTGCATGTTGCCGTGCTCAGGGGCCCGCAGCATTTCTGCACACAAGTAAGGTGGTCTGCAACCCTTTGCTTTGGAAGAAGCACAAAGATTGACATTCAGAGAAAGAGTCAAAGTGCCGCCCTGAAAAGAGGCCAAGGGAGAGTTCAGTATGCCAAGGCGTCTGTAGCACCAGAGCAAATTACAGCAAAACTAAAGCTAGGGTAGAGGTTTGGAGTAAGGACCATGGCTGAAGGCTGTATCAGTATCCTGATGGGTGTGATCTGGTTAGAGGGAGAGAGATAACTCTGCCTTATGGCACAGGGACCTGTAAGAAAAGCTTTTTATGTCACCTACCTGCCTGATCCTAGGAACAGCATTGTCGATGGTTGCATCCTAGTAAAATCGTTCTTGACTCTTGCAGTAATGTTTGTTTTGTGCTGAGGGTTACCTGAGGCACGTGCCAAGGCTTCACCTTCCACAGGTGTGTGCAGAGAGCAGTCCACTGCAACACAGCCGGGTGCTCAAGAGACAAGGTGCTTGCCATGCAGCATGGTGAGCTAGAGAAGGAGCTGGTAACATGGGACATTGGTACAGAAGAGGCATTTTGACTGACAAGTGTTAGCCAGAGACTCTTTAGCAGCAGGACTACAGGGACTGTGTCCAAACCTCAGCACGAGAGGTTCCCAGAGCAGGATAATGCTGCCGAAAGCTGTGCACAGGCTGTAGGTGGTGTTCTGGACTTGCTTCCCAGCACAGCACAAGTGGTGAGGGCAAGAAATGTGGTAAGATACGAGACGCCTTATATGCGCTGATGACGCAGTGGTGCTGCATGATGTAGTTTTTGGGAAAACACAGGCTGCAGCCAGTGTACTAGGACTGCCACCTTGCTCCCCCTCGCCATATGCCTGTGCTCTCTGCCCAGGTGGATTACAGATTACAGCCCGAATCAGGGAGATGCAGTTGGATACATGCACTCATCAAAGCCTCTGCTGCAGGAAGCAGAGGGCTGAGCATGGGGTGCCCTTAATGGCATGCTCAGAGGCTGCTGCTGGCAGAGCCCAAGGCTTATCTGTGTCAGCTAGGAAGATCTGACATTTCAGAGTCCCTCAGCAGCTGCTCCTACACCATGAGCTCAGGGAAAAGAGGCAGCTGCACCTTCTGCTATCATCAAGAGTTGGAAAACACAAGACCTAGTCCTGCATTTGTCCACCTTTTAGAGCTGTTCTTGGACCACCAGCTTTGTACTGAACATCCAGGAATGGCCATGAAGGGGACAGCATGGGATCCAGCATATGGGACATGGCACAGAGAAGGAATCATGGAAAATATCCAGTTGATTCTATGAGCAGCCAGGTAGGACTCAGTGCAGAGGAAGAAAGGAGAATGCTGGGTCCAAGCAGACCCCAAATGCAACATTGGGAAGGGCGATGTGGGGGATAAAGGCCGTACGCCGTCTCTCAGTGTCTGGGCTGCTCTGTGCCCATGCCAGCAGACGTGGCCCATCAAGAAGCGGCACTGCTCGGAGCAGGGGGCAGGGAGGGCAGGAGGGGAGCCTGGCGAGCTCGCAGCAAGCTGTCCCTCAACTGGCACATCCCACCCTGGCTGGGCACAGTGTCACTGTGCCCGAGGAGCAGTGCTGTCAGCCATGGCCTTAGCCCAGAGCTCTGGGCTCCTTGTGCCAGTCGGGGCTGTGGTGGGCCCTGCAGATCAGGACCCAGACCTTGAACTTGGCTCACCACTCTGTGGGACTCGGAGCCCAGCAGAGACCTGAGGCTTTGCCTGAGGTAGCCAGTGCTGCTGAGGATCTGTACTGTGATGCTTTTGTATCACCGGTGGGTGATGCATCATCTCCAGCCAGAGCTTTCAGCAGTGTGACTCTAACAAAGCTCTGGGCGTTGAGTTCAGCAGGAATCACTCTCACCAAGGGCTGCAGTGAACCCACAGCTGGAGTGCTGCCCAGTGCACAGGCTTGTGGGCACACTCTGCCCATGGCATTAGCCCTGTCTTTGCTGGTGCTCAGGTGGAGCAGATTGCTCCTCTCCCTGGAACGAGTCCCTGAGCACTCGGAGTGCCTTGGGAGAAGTGGCGTCCCTATATGGTGAGAGAGGCATTTTGCTGGCACGCAGAATCATAGAGAGGTTTGGGTTGGAAGGAACCTTAAAAGACCATCTAGTCCAACCCCCCTGCCCTGGGCAGGGACATCTTTCATTAGATCAGGTTGCTCAAAGCCCTGTCCAGCCTGACCTTGAACACCTCCAGGGATGGGGCATCCATAGCTGTGTTTTCAGTTTAACCAACCCAGAGTGAACGCCTCTCCCAGAACTGCCCGAGAAGTTCCCCGCCCATGTCCTGGCCTTCCTGGAGGCTTGGATGGAGGCTGAAGGAGCTGGCATGATCCCCTCCGTGCTGCCAGGAGTGCTGGGCATGCTGCCGGCCCCGTGGTGACTGCCAGCCCGGCCCCTCTGCTTTCCTGTGCAGATCTCTCGCTGCACAGTGCACTGGAGCAGTCGCTGCTACCCCGGCCTTCTCTCCAAAGGACAGTAACAGAGGGGGCTTCAGCCAGCCTCCCATCTCCCCGCCATCCCATCCTGTGCCTTGGGCCACTTAGCGATGGAAAGAGCAAGTGTGAAGTAGGAGAGCTGAGCCGTCCTTCTGATGCTGGGCCCTGCTGCCCTGTTACTTGCCTCTGCCAGGGCCTGCAGGATCTCGGCAAAGTGCGCTGCCAGAAGTCTGGACACGGGGAAGGCAGTTCCCTGCTCCAGATGGAGCCCAGCGGATGCACCAAGTGTGAGATTCAGAGATACCACCTGCCTCTGCTTCCCTACAGTGAGACCCGTACCTTGGGCGTTGCTTAGCATCCCCGCGTGAAGCCACAGCCGCCGTGTCTGCTCGACGGTGCTCAGGAAGTGGAGCCGCCTGGATCCCCACCACAGCCCCCGAGGTCTGCCTGGCCCTTTGGTCCCCTGACCTTCCCATGGTCATCATCCGCGCTCCTTCCCTGTGGGCTGTACGCCACCACCCCAAGGATGAGTGCCTGCAGAGCCTCCTCGGCTCCTTTGCCGGACTTGGTTTCCCAGCCCTGCACTGCGGGGTGCCCCGGCGTGCCTGGCAGCAAACTCTGACAGAGCTGGGCAATCCGGCTGCCTTCTGCGTCTGCCCCCTTCCCCTGCCTCCCCTGGTCCCCTACATGGTCTCTACTCTCCTCCCGGCTGCCAGACTGGAGGGACCAGATGGGCCCTGCCTCCGCCTGGCTCCGCGCTCCCGTTTGGGAGACACGGCTTCCTGCTGCTTCCCACTCGCCAGCATTTGCATTGCACTTGTTCTCTGACCTTTGGAGAAAGCAACACAGGCAGCGAGCTCCGTTCTGCATGCTGAGGCCCCGCACTCCATGGCACAGCACTCGTCTGCAGCCCCTGCCCCATGCCAGCCCCAGGCAGGGAGCCCCCAGCCCCGCTTAGCCTGCGCCTGCTCCCTGGGGCTGGTGGGCCCGTTTCCCCCCGGCGTGTCTGCACCACCATCGAGAGCCCCCGACTTGGGACTCCCACTTCACTGAGCCAGAACCTGTCTGTCTGCTTGCTGGTTCAGCCTCCCAGACCAAGCTCCGCACCAGACTACAGCTGCCTTGTGTGCCTGCCACGCTGATGGACCTCTTTGGAGGCCAGGGCTCAGCCAGGACCAGCACGGCTCCGTGGTCATTCAGGGCTGTGTACAGAAACTTCTCGCCTGTGCGTGGGCACAAACATGGGTCCACTTCACAGGACTGCACTGGGACTTCCCTATGGGGCAGAAGGAGGGATGGCTTCCCGTTCCTCGGGCTTGCCCTGGCTCGGAGGTTGCTTGCCTTGTCCAGCTGTGTGCATGTAGTGGGGCAGTTGCTCGGACAGACATTGGCACGGGGTTCCTCACTGTCTGCACCACACCTGCTGACTGCTGCAGAGATCCCCTAAGCTGAGCACACTTTGGGCTACTCTCCCCTGAGCGATGTCTCTTCTCCCAGCTCATACCGGCTCTATTTAACACTTGGTTGGTCTCAAGGGGAGCTGCCACATTCAGTACCTCAGGTGCTGCTCGTATTGAGCTGGCTTGTTCCTGGGCTGCGTTGTGAAGGAGCCCAGGGGCGGGTTGACCCACCACAGCTCAGAGAGACCTGGGAAAGGCTCTCCTCCTCTGCCCTGCTGGGGGGCTGCTGGCCAAAAGGAGGAGGTTCTGCTCCACACCACCCCACTGAGGCCCGTCCCTCACAGTTTGATAGCTCCCTGTGCCGTACAGCCAGGCCCTGCTTGTTGGACCTCCACCAGGACCCATTCATGTGTTGTTTTGCCTAGAAGGAGTTCTTAGGGCTGCAAGCCCCATACCCATCCCACTGCCCTGCGTCTAGGGTCTGGTCCCATCCCTATGACCCCAGAGCTCATTTCCCTCCTGTGCAGCTGGGACTTGTTCCTGAAGCCGTGGGGCTGCAGAGCACATCCCAGCACCAGCTCTGAGCTGCTGGTGTGAGCACTGCAGCGCTCAGAAAATGCCCAGAGTCACGGAATTGGGGGAATGTGTCAGCTTTATAGGAACAGTGCGTTCTCGGCTCCCCGGGCTTGTGAAGGAAATTCGGGAAGTTTGCCTCCATGACCTAAAAAATACCCAAACAATTGCAACTAAACATCTAATGATCAAAACCAGGCCAAAGGCACAGACAAAGCCTGGACGCTATTTCCCAGCCTCTGAGGTGGCAACGCTGACGTAGCAGGAGGACATCCCTTGGTGGATACAGCTCCCCTCGGAGGGTGGAGGAGGGATATGTAGGAGCGGTGGGCAACACAGGAGGCAGGGGATGCTGGAAAGCTGTCCCATGGATGGGGAGAAGAGCCTGGTGAGGCCCCGCGGCTGGCCGGATGGGTCTGTCTCTCCTGCGGCTCGGCTGAGCCTGGTGTGACTGCTGCAGGGTGACTCCCACTGCCCAAAGGTGGGACTGTGGTCAGGCAGGGACAGAGCCTGGGATGAGGCAGCAGGCTGTTCCTGGAGGGGGACATGGCATTCAGGAGAGCTGGCCCCTGGGGCCCTGCAGCTGCCGGGCACATGTCCCTGTGCGGCGCAGGCCATCGAGGGCATGCCTGCCCTCCTTTCAGCCGAGCCCACTCAGACATATGTCCCTGCACTGCACCGCTGCTGCTGTGGCATGCATGGGGGCTGCCAAGCGGAGCAGGGCCAGGGGCACGCCAGGCCGGGCAGACGGGGGGCATGGGGACACATGAGGGAGGGCAGCGGGGCAGGAGGGGGTGTCCCTGCTGGGCAGGGCAGGGTCCCTCCTCCCACCACAGCCGTGCCATGGGAGCTGCTGCGGGGTGGTGCAGTGCTGTGCCCTGCGCCCCGCCCCGGCTGCTCTGACCTGCTCACGCCTGGCCAGGGGAGACTGTGTGCCCCAGCAAGCACCCCAGGCCAGGGCACTGTCTGCCCATCCCTCCGTCCGTCCGTCCGTCCATCCGGCACTGCTGCAGGCAGTGCTGCCGGCGCCCCCTTCTCGGCCTTGCGGCAGGGTTTCCTCCCGGCCAGCGGTGCTCCCACAGGAAGGGAGAATCTCTGCTCTGGCAAGGTGTTTCCTGGCTCCCCAGATAGGATGCGGAGGCACATCCTGACCCCTGTGGATGTGCACAGACCCCGGAGCAAGCACAACACGGGCCCGCTCTGATGCTTGGCACCCTACAGCACCCCAAAGACACGCACATGCAGCCATGTGTGTGCACGCAGGACCCCGTGGTCAGGTCCTGACCCAGGACGTCCGTGCGTCCTGGTCCACTGCCTCGGCCCAGCTGCAGCAGGACACAGGGTGCAGAGAGGGGCGGTAGCCTGGCGGGGACAGGGGTGTCCCCTTCCTGGCAGGAAAGGGGCTGAGCTGGCGGACGCGGGTTTCCTGTAGGCTCCAGCTCCGCGGGCGCCAGGAGCCAGAGCAGCCGGGGCAGGAGCACGCAGGCCTGTGCCAGGTAACGGCAGTGGGGCCGGGCTGTGGGAGCCCCCCAGTAACGTGGGGCTGGGGCTGCTCTGCTCCCTGCCGGGGCCGTGGGCCTGCGACAGCCCTGGGAAGGGCAGGTACCCCTGGCAGGGCAGCAGGGCTGGGGCAGTCCTGGTCCCTTGCCCTGGGGTCAGCAGGTGGGGCTTTGCGGTGGGCTCAGTGGGGCTGGACTGGCAGCACAGGGTTGGGCCGTGGGCCTTTGCGGGGCTGTGGGACACTTCAGGCGGTGCCACGGGGCAGGTGTGTGGGGCCGGGCCGCGGGGCTGGGCCGA
>VWZL01003802.1:21128-42258 GCA_013396915.1 Stercorarius parasiticus
TGGCCACAGCCGGGAGGTTGCTTTGGGAGGGCCAGCAGCGCTCCTGGCTCCTGCCCTGCTCTGCCTCTGTGTGGGGGTGAGGAGGGGCTGCGAGGGCAACCAGCACAAGCTGGGAGCAGAGCTGTGGGGCAAGGAAAGGGTCCCCTTCTGGGCAGCAAGGGCGACCGGCCGTGCCCTGCCCCGCTCTGGCCCCCTCTGCCTGCTCTGTCCCCAGCCTGGCGCCTACCACTGGCCCAGGAGGTGGGATCCGGTGGTCNGCTGGCAGCGCTGTGGGGCAGGAATTCCCTCTGCCACGGCAGGCCTGGAGCAGGGGGAGGCCGTGCAGCTAAAACGAGTACAAAGAGTAAATTGCCATCCCACTCCTAAATGCAGCTGAGCTGCTGTAACTGTGACAACAGGCAAAAGCTCTGGTTCATGAGTGCCTTGGCTCCTGTTGGCAGCGTGGGAAGGGGAGGCAGCACTGGCTTTGTGAAAGTCTCTCCAGGATCAGCCCAAACTTTCAGGGGCTGGGGTGTCTGTGCCGCTTCCAGCGGTCGGGCTGCCCATCTCGTCAGGAGGAGCGGAACGGATGGGGACTTTGGTAACCTGAGAAGCAGGTTGATCAGGAGACTCTTCTATCATTAAAAATTGAAAGTTCTCTGGCGGCAGCGTGTTCTGCCCTCACTGACAGCAGCTCCGTGAGTTTGTGATTCTGGATGCTGTGTGCGCTCAGCAGTGACTGCACGGGTGACTTGGGGTGGGAACGGGGCTGTGCAGAGCCGGGGACGGTGCAGGGGGCACCATCAGAGCCAGCCCCTCCCCGAGCAGAGCCGAGCCCCAGGGCGTGTGCGAGGCCTGCACCCCACAAACAGCCTTTCCTTGCCATGAGCCCCCCATGGCGGGGCAGGTGATGCTCCAGCCCAGCCCCTGCTCCAAGGGGCTGCTCGTTTGGAAGGAGCTGCCCTTGGAGTTGCTCTTTCATGCCAAGGAGGATGACTTTGCAAGCTCCGGAACAGCAGGGAGACCTCGGTGGGCAGGGGTGGGTTTGGTGCCTTGTTGGCACGAGAAACCTGAGGGTGCCATTTGGTTCAGGGCTGCGCTTCTCCTCAGGACAGAACTGATGGGTCCTGGGCTGCGTCCCACCTCCCCACAGCTGCTCCCTCCTGGAGACAGCGGGGCTCCCTCCCCTGGGAGAGGCTGGCATTCCTGGCTTATTTAAGGAGTGGTTTAGACTTCCAGGTCTGGATTCTTCTGCTTTTTATAGACATCCTCAGGGGAGTGCAAAGAATGGCAGGAAACACAGCGGCCCCGCAAGTGCTTGGCCCTGGACGCTATTGTTCGGCACTGGCGGAAGCCGGCCGCAAGCAGGGCTGCCCGGGGGACCTTCCCCTGCCTGGAGGAGGCTCAGCAGAGGCTCAACCATGTCCTTACAGCATGAGGTAATGTTTCCTGGCCTCGGTAGGAAGGGACTACAGCTCCCGGCGTGCATGGGGATACAGGACATCGCATGCTGGGACTCGGGGGCTGTGGGCTGTACCCCTCCCTCAATGTCTCCTGCTCCTCTGCATGGTCACGGATCCCTGGAGCTGTGACAGGAGCCTGCTGGGACATGATGGCCAAACTTGAGCTTGCCCCGACTGTCTGCTCACCTCCATCCTGAGTCCCACAGGCCTGTGGGGGCCACCTGGAGCAGCTGTGCTGTGCCAGGCTGTGCCAGGCTGTGCCACACAGGCAGTTTGGCTGTGGTGTGGCCAGACCGGTGGCCTTGCACAGAGATGTGCAGCGGTGTCTGCTCGTGGCACCACAGCCCTTGGCCCGGGTTTGTGGCTGCCCTATTGCCGGGGAAGGCTTGATGAGACAAGAAGGCATTTCTTGTCTGGAGCAGCTGGAATGGACTCCTTGACAATGCTTGTGAGAGGGACCAGGTGGCATTGTCCCTTTGTGGGGTAAGGGCCCCGGGAGACCTCGGGAGGCAGAAATGGGCACATCCCCCCTGTATGAACCCTGATCACAGGCATCTGTGTGTGTCCCATCTGCCGTATAATAACCCCATGGACATCCCTCTCTGCAGAGAGGCATTCCCACAACCCGCCTGAGAGAGGAGTCTCCAGATGCTTCCCAGATCCCAGTTGTGTCTTGGACAGTTTTACTTCCACTGACTTGTCATTTCTGATCATGTCGTGTTTGTTAGACTGCTGGGGACCAGCTGCTGTGGTTACTGCGAGTCTGCAGTCCCTGCCTCTTATCCCGTAAAGGGAAGAAGCTGAACGAAAAGCAGGGAATCTGGACGCTCGTGATAAGAGTCAGACTTAGACAAGCAAAAGGCGAAAGGCAGGATAGCCATTCATGAGCAAGGGGAATAACAGCCTCCCTGGAGCTCTCCCCACTAGTCTGAACAAGGCCCCTCTGGCTCCACAGACAGCAGGATCCTCAGGGACTGTGAGGGCTTGGATCCTGGCAGTGTGCAAGCTGCAGTCTAAATACATCGCAGATCATCTGCATAATTTATTCTTCTGTGAAGAGTTTAATTTATCAGGTCCAATAATAAACTCATAAATCTCCCTTGCCTGTTATCAGGGTTAGGAGAAGATGCTCATATTATAAGCATTTAATTTATCTCCTGAGCTGCTTCCCGAGCAGATCGGTGCCTTTGACGTTACTGGATGCATATTCCCATGGTCAACGTTCCACCAGGCCCTCCTCACCTGAGGAGGGAAAAGATGGTGCTGCAGAGCCCAAGCTCAGGAGGAGCCCAGGAGGTGGTTGTGCTGGCCCAGATCTGCTCTGGAGGTGAGGGTGGGATGGAGATAGTGTGGAGCCAGGAGGAAGATCCATCCTGCTGGAGACGGAGCAAGGCTGGTGCTGGGAGCCACTCTGCGTGTCAGAGCCACCCTCTGGGACCGTCTCGCTGCCCTGGCCCCCTCTGGCACGGTTGGGGGCCGGCTGGGGACCAGCTGCCTGTGCCGAGGGCTGATCCTGCTGGCCATCAGCAGAACCTGCGGAAGGGCTGCACGGCCTCGACAGGTTTGTTGCTGCTGGTGACTTTGGTTGGTATCCTCACCCACAGAAACCTCCAGATCTGGCTGGGAACTTGCACCATTCCGGGCCTCAGGGGCTTCCTGCAGCACTGAGCTACACCATCTAGTCACGGGCGGTGTGGAGAAGTATTTCCTTTTGTTAGGTGAGATCCCA
Source organism: Stercorarius parasiticus (assembly GCA_013396915.1). Taxonomy (NCBI): domain Eukaryota; kingdom Metazoa; phylum Chordata; class Aves; order Charadriiformes; family Stercorariidae; genus Stercorarius; species Stercorarius parasiticus. Next base: position 24,300 of record VWZL01003802.1, read on the forward strand.
CAACATTCTCCACTGCCCTCATGCTGTGAGATGAAAAGAGCAGAAGTATCATCTCCTTTCTGCAGACTGTTCAGGATGTTACAGCGTTTTATCTGTGTCCTTTCTTATTTGCCTCCTTCTAAGGCAGCAATCTCTGCTCTTTCCTTTCTCTTCTTACGACAGTTTTTCTTGCTCTTTGGTCATTCTTGCCTCCTGTTTCTGAGTCCCCTTGGTTCTGCATTTCCCCGGGGAGCCCTGGTGCCCATCCTGCACCCGTTAGACATCTGTGGAGGTACCTATTCCCCACGTGCTCGGTTGTTGCCCGTTTTGCTGCCGGTGCTGCCTGTGCTGCCCCAGCGCTCCCATACCCAGGGAGGGTGGTAAAGGGCAGACGATGCTCGGCTGGGTTGGGACAAGGTGCCGCTGGGGGCTCGCAGCTCAGCTCCCCGGGGCTGTGCCATGGCTGTGCCAGCAGCTGTCACAACCTGGGGACCTGGTGTGCCCCTGGGGAAGGCTGCCATGCTCCAGATGACTGCCACACAGGCAGCTCTCTGTCTGATGCTACGCAGAGGCCCAAAGGGTGTGGAGCCGGGCCACCAGGCATGCTGGGGTGTTTGGGTTGTGCTGCCTGTGGTGACATGTAGCTGTAGCCATGCTGCTCCAGCCCCAACCCACTGCATCCCTGGGCTGAGGCGATGGGTGAGCTGGGAGCACGAGCTGCTGGAGGCGCCTTTGGTGGATGGGGAGTTCTTGCTCTGCGGCACCACACAACCCACACCCTCATCTGAGCTTCTTAATTGCAGCAATCAAGTCTCCTGGCGCCGCTGGCCATGGTGGGGCAGGAGGGTTTGGGGCTGGTCAGTGCCCTGGCCTGGCTTTGGACCATGCTCTGTGCTGCAGCGAGGGATTTCAGATGGTGCATGGGAGGGAGGGAGGCTGTATCGGTGTCCCTGTGCCCCGGGGTGTCACCCCTAAGCCCTGCAAGGCTGTGCTCGTCAAGGTTCGATGTCCCCGCAGGCACAGCAGTCCCCTGACCCGCCGCCAGCCCTGCTCAGCCTTGGTATTCCCGGTGCTAAGGGACAAGAGAGAGACTCAGTTCACTGTGGTTGCTAAATGTCCAAGCAGGACACACACATGCCCTGTGCTGTTTTGTTTAGATCCTACATAAATATCTGTGGTAGGTTTCCTCTGTTTTCGTGGCACAGGTGTCCTGTGAGCTTTTCTCAAGAGAGGAGTCAGTGGGGCAGCGGCAGCTGTGTCCGGAGCATCGTGCTGCGCCCCCACTGGGGCCTCGGCAGCATCATTTTACGCAGGCACACAATAGCTGCTGAGTTTTCCAGGTGCATCACAGCGTCTGTGATCCTTCTGCCAGAGGAGGCTGGAGTATGTCTTATAAAATGTTTAAAGCCTGGTGGCACCCAGCTGCCCGCGTGTCACACCGAGTGCTCTGCAAAATCGGGATCCCTGCGGTGGCCCCTTCCCCCTGCAGCACCTTGCACTCACTGACACCAGCTGCAGCACAACGGGCGTGCTCCAAGAAATCCCAAGTCATACATTTTTAATTTTCTACAACAGAGCAGCCATTTCAGCCACTCACCCAGAAAGCATCTTTAATGAGAAGCAAGGAGAGAGAGCATGCACGTTTCCAGCACATACGAGAGCACAGACATCATGGATACCCTTTCCTCTTTCCCTGACTGCCTGTATCTGTTCCTGAATTTAGCCTGGGGCATTTGCCATGTTGTCTTCTCGGGGTGGGCGCAGCTGGTCCCTGGTCCCCTGCTGCTTGTCCCAAACAAGAGAACAAGAGGGTCGACCTTGTGGAGGAGCTGACCCTTAGCATTGCTGGCATTTCAGCTCGAGCCTGCCTCTGCTCTCAGGCTGTGTCCTGCCCAGGTCTCTGCGTGGGAGTGTATGAGCCAGGGTGGGAGAGGTGCAGGAGGACCCTCCTGACCCAGGGTCAGAGAGGTACTTGTGGACCCCTGCTGACCCATGGCGGCTGCGTCTGCCTCCCCTGGTGCTCGGGCCTGGGCTATTTCCTCGGGAAGCTGCATTGCCCTTGCTGAGGTCTCGCCGAGCCATGCTGTGGGACAGAGGCCGGGGGCTGCCAGTCCCCCAGCCTGCCTGGGCAAGGGGCAGAGACCCTGTGGCTGTCCTTGGGGGGAGCGGATGTGCCTGTCCATAGGGTGAGGATGGCCCTGCGCGGGCAGGAGGGCCTGGGTGCAGGGGGGCCAGGGACGCTCTGCTGCGGCAGGGTGGCAGGTGATGGTGACCTTGCCTCTCTCCCCAGTGTCCTGTAGGAGTTCTTCTCTGGGGATGCTCTTGTTCCCAGCCCTGTGGGTTCCGCAGTGGGGCTGAGACTCCTGTCTGCCCGCGGGCCATGCATGTGGTGCACTGCGCTGATGCTGTCCTTGCTCTCTGTTGTCCGCAGGTTGATGAAGAGGGAGTGCTGTGACCCCGTGCCTGTGAGAGTCATTTCAGGTAAGCGCTATTCTGTCCTTCCCTTTCTGCTGTCAGAAGGGCCCTGGGCCTCCCAAGGGCAGGTGGTGGGGAGAGGGCTCAGGCTGGTGAGGGCTCTGCAGAGGTGTCCCAGGAGGGGGTGGCCTGTCTGGGGCACTGGGGATGGGGACCTGGCTGTGGTGCTCAGAGGAAGCTGCGTGGAGAGCTGAGGGCAGAAACAAGGCTTGTGAGGGCTGGCAAAGGATGGCAGGGCTCAGGCTGGAGGGGACAGGATGCGCTCAGGCAGGCTGCAGGCGATGCGGCAGCAGTTATGAGTCAAGGATGGGTCATTGCTACATGATGTGCTTTGAGGAGGCATCAAGAGGAAAGGTCTGGGGGAGACTGGTGAACCAGGTCTGCCTGGGCCCACCCAGCTGGGATCCAGCGTGCCCTCTCTGATGGGATCCCCCCAGGCCCATCCATCTGGGATCCAGGATCTCTGTCTGGGACAAATACCATTGGTCTTGGAGGTTCCTGGACGTCACACTGGTGCGGGTGCTTCTTCCAGTCCTGGCCGCTCAGGTGCTGCCTCATGCAATGGGGCTTTTTCCTGCCCTGCCTGAGGACGCTGGATCCCCAGCGCTGGTGTAGCTGGTCACCATGTCACACCACAGCTGTGCTCAGGGACTGGGTGCTGCATGCAGATTGCTCTACACACCGGGGCAAGGTCTTGATGGGACCTGGGTGCGAATGTGCAGCATGTTGTGAAAAGCATTTTCTTTGGCTGCGCTGAGTCTTTGGGCATTTAGTGCTGCCTCTGCGGCTGCTGTCAGGCTGGCGTGAGGGGAGTTCAGTGCCTTGGCATGTGGCCAGCCAGCTCCAGATCTGCACAGAGAACCTGCAGCACCATTGCTGGCAGGTGCCAGAGCTTATGTGCCACAAAGGGAATCAGAGCAATGGTGGGTTGCCAGGCCGAGGGCAGGGGCAGCGCATGCATCCTCCCAGGGCGCCGAATGGATGTGGGCAGGGGAGGACGCAGCAGCTGCTTGCTGTGACTGTGGTAGGGCCAGGGCCTGGCTCCAAGGGAGAAAAGCTACACTAGGGACAGGGAAACATGAGGGACAACAAGGGAGAGGGGAGCAGGGAAACTACTGCCCACAGCTGTGGGAGAAACAGCTTGAGCTGCAGGACACACTGGGGAAAGGCAGGGGAGAGATGTCCTGTGGGAGTGGGAGATGGCAAATGACAAACGTCTGCCCATGATCTGGGGCTGGTCTGTCCCCTGCCTGCCTTACGTTCTTTGCTTGATGGTGGACGCAGTCTCGTGCCCTGAGTCCTGCGCTGCCCTGGCCTCTGCGTGCTCCTCTGAACAGCCTTCTCTCTCCCCTCTCCTCAGGGGTTTCCTGGTGCCCGGCACAGACCCCAGCCCCTACCTGGCACCGTACGGGCTGGTTCCTGCCAATGGAGCCTCTGGCTGACACTGTTTCTGCTCCAGGTGTGCACACCTGGGTGTGTTCCCACCTATTGCTCGCCATGCACCTGTGCAACCAGTGCTGGGACTTGCGGGGGGGCCAGACTCCGGCTTTTGCCCCCATCCCCAGGCTGTGACCTGACAACACCCTTCACTGCAGACATTTGCCATGTCCCACCCCCAGGCAAGGACCCCCGTGCACGTGCACACCATATGGACACCTCTGTGGCGCTGGGGCTCAGACAGTCCCAGCCTCACCCAGCCCCTTCTCCCTGTGCACTAGGCAGGCTGAGCCCTGGTGTGCAGCAAGCTGCGCATGCCAAATTTCAGGGTGAAGGCTTGGAAACCAGAGGATGAAACAAAGGAAACATCAAATGCTAACGCACAAGAATAGTGGGTGCTTTTTCTGGCTTCAGTAGGCTCCTTTCAGAGCCTGCAGCTTCATTCCAGGACCCCTGAAATGCGTTGCCACTTCACCTTGTAAATTCCCCAGATAATTCTGGCTGCCCGTGCGGGGCTGGCTGCGCTGCGTGGGCCGAGCGTGTGGGCTGTGCTGCGTGTTTCTGCGCAGGGCTGGCTGCGCTGCGTGGGCTGCGCTGCGTGGGCTGTGCTGCGTCTTTCCGTGCAGGGGAGTCGCTGTGCCATGCTGTGCTGTGCCACGCCGTGCCGTGCTGTGCCATGCTGCACCAGGCGGTTCAGGACTGGGGAGCTGCGGTGCTGCAAGGGGCGCTTCCCCGCAGGGCTGTGGGGCTGTGCCAGTTGTCTCAGCACCGGCTGCCAGTGCAGGGCAGGTGCAGTGTTGGAATATGTGCGGTGGGGATGAATTGTGTTTGTACTGAGATGTGGGCATTGATCCAAGCTACTCTTCTACTGGCTTGTGTGTTCAGTGGAGTCAGTCCTGCCTGGTCCCAGAGCACATCCATGACTGGCAGGGCCCAAATCTGATTGCTGTGGCAGCATCATTTCTGAGCACTTGCAGCAGATCACTCCACAGAAGACAGTGCTCTGACCTGGTCCTCATCGTTCTGCTGCAGAACAGCAGATGCCAGCGGGAGCAGGGCCCCGTGGAGCTGGGCTTGGTGAAGGCAATCCCTGTTGCACGGCTTTGTTCCTAGCCCTGTAGGGGAAGGACTGTCCTTCCCTGCTACAGCAGGAGCCCAAGTCTGTGGGACATGGGGAGGCTTCTGGGCGTCTGTGGGAGGCTGTGGCTGAGCCAGGAGCCCGGCTCTGTCCTCTCCGTTCTGTCCTCGCTGTGGCGGCCGGCCGGCAGCTGCCTGAAGCCTCTTCCCTGACCCCTGCCAGTGCAGCAGCTCTGCCCTGTGCTGCCTCTGCATGGTGGGACAGAGGGAGGCAGGGCTGGGCATGGTGCAGGCAGGGGAGGGATGCCGGAGAGGCGATTAGTGTCTCTGTCCCAGACAAACAGATGGAGGCAGCGTTATCCTATTACCTAAGGGCTAAGCGGGAGAAGCTGAGCGGTGTGTTCAGGCTGGCTGGTCAGTGGGCGCTCTGGGCTTCTGTGGCGGCAGGATGTTTTTCTGGGGTGGCAGCCACCCCGACGCCAGCTCTGGATAGTGTCTGCACCGGGCACCACCGAGTCCCTGGAAACAGGTCAGGTACACGCTTCAAGATGTGGGGTCAGCACGGCAGCCCTGGACCCTGCGCGCTGCTGCCTGGAGCTTTGGTAGGGGGGCCAGGGCAGCTGCAAAACTGGGGTGCTGGGGCGGTGCAGGGGCTGAGCAAGAGGACGGTGATGGGACCTGGCTGGTGGCGATGGTGAGGGGGCAGTAGGTCTTGGCAGCAGCAAGGCTGTCCAGGTTGCTTTGCGGATTGTGTAATTCCTGGAGGTCCTTGGGTTTCTTGCTGTGTTGTGCTCCTCCTAAGCTGGAGCCTGGAGGGTGGAGGAACGGCGCAGGGCAGTCCTGAAGTCTGTGCAGCCCTACAGCTGTGCAGGATGGCATGCTGCATCAGCCTGGGCCATGGCATCACCCACACTTCCAGGGGCTGTGCTGCCATGGGTCTGTGCCTGCTGCCCACTGTGCAGGGACACAGGTGCTTGTGGAGATGAGGGTGGGAGGTGCGGGAACTTAATGCTTGGATTTACTTGTCCTTGGCCATACCACCTTCCTGGGCTGTGCTTACCTGCAGTTGTGCCCGGCAGTGGTGTGGGGAGATGGAGGGAGAAGATATGCTTTCTGCCAGCTTGTCCATGGTGGGGCAGGCTCCAGGGGCTTGTTCATCCTGGCTGTGTCCTCAACGTGTGTCGACCCAGGCACACTCCTCTCCTGCATCGGTGGGCTGGGAGCGTGTGTGTGTGTGGTCCTTATGCTCTGGGTCCACAGGAGGAGCTGATGGGGACGGGAGGGATGCCAGTGACTTGTGGGACGGGAGGAGATGCCAGCCCACGTGGTACATACCTCTGGGCAGAGGTGTCTGTGTCCAGGGGCGGTCCACAGGACTCTGGAAGGGTCTGACTCCCTGCTCTGGTCTCGGTGGTGATTTCCAACTGCTCTCGTGGTACTGTGGGTGGTGCAGTGCTGCCAGTGAGGAGATGTCTGTCCCTGTCCCTGCTGGTCCCACACGGCAGTGTGACCTGCTGATGGGGCGGGCATCAGGCTGCAACGTGGGTGCAGGATCGGGGACCCTGACTGGGGTGCACAGGGCCTCGCACGTGCTCCGTGAGAGTGTGTAGCTGTGGTTACCAAGGTGACTGTTAAGTGATGTTCCTATGGCTACGTACCGCTCCAGCTCAGAGTTACTGCGGGGGGAGTGTACGAAGCCCCCAGGATACCCGGTGCCTCCTGGTGAGGCTGTTCTCATTGCAACCATCCCCTGGCTCCTGCTCCGGAGACACCTTCCCGGGGTGGGAGAGGCTGCATGGGCAGCTTTCAGTGCTGAGCTGCCCCACGGGCCGTGGGCTCTGCAGACCCCGAGGGCCTGGGGCTGGACCAGCCGTACGCTGTCCCTGCCCGGATCTCCATGCCCGGCAGGGAAGCACCTGCGGTTTGCAGACACCGCTGTTGGGACAGGCTTGGGTCAGGCCTTGCGTGGTGATGGGGCTCTGGGGACACCCTCTGCACTAGAACAGCTGGCACCACATCCCTGGAGCCCTCCGTTAGTGGTGCCAGCTGCTGTGAGCACACAGAGCCCATGGATCCCAGTTGTGTCACAGGGGAACAGGTCCTGCAAGCTTCAAAGTCTTCAGCCACCTCTGCCTTTCTCCAGGCTCTGTTCTCCCTTCGGCAGGGTACCCCCTGAGGTGGGGTCCTGTGGGGACAGGCTGGGGTGCTGCATGGCCTGTGCTGCACAGGGAGGGGCGAGGGCAGCGTGGGAGGAAGGACTGCAGTCACTGATGCTTTGCCGGGAGCTGGGATGGATGTGGGAGGGGGCTGTGGGGCAGGACGCAACGGGGACTTGCCCCATCTCTGATGGAGAAGAGCCTGGGGAGAGCTGAGACGTGGGTCAGTTGGAGAGGGAAAGGGGGTGTCTGGGAAGTGGTTCTCCACTCTGGATTTATACTGGAGTGAGCCCAGGCTGGGAGGCTTGAGGGACTGCCCTCAGGTAGGCAGTGACCCCGTGGTGCTGACTGTGGCTGGGGCAGCCGCTTGCATCTTGCTGCTGCTGCGGGAGCCTGGAGCCCCGCACAGAGATGCTCTCCTGGCGGGCAGCTAAGGATGCACAGAGCCCAGGGACTGAGGCTGGGATGCTACAAACCCCAAGTTGCCTGAGAGTTAGCTGTTCCTGTGCAAGACCAGGAGCTGGCTGGCTCAGAGGGTGCGGAAGCAGCCAGAGTACAAAGAGCAGACCCCGGGGAGGTGAGCGTGTGACAGAAACCTGGATTTGAGAGGCCACACGTATGTCCAGAGCTGTGTGTGCAGGCTTATAGAGCTGGGTTACAGACTTTCCACCTGACCCCCTCATTCCTGCTCTTGTGTCATTGTTCATTGCCACTTCTGCTTTACAGGAACAGCTACAGCTGTGAGCTGCTCCTGATGCTAAAAGCCATCAGGACAAAATGGGCTTGGTTTTAACCTGGGCCGGCTGGTAGCGTGGGCTGCCTGTGTGTCCGCGTGTCCAGCCCGGGGGTGGAAGTGCATGCACAGGGGTGGGGGCAAGGACCAAACCGCTGTGTCCCAACATTGCTGCTGCAACGCCTGTGTCGTGCAGCCTCAGCATGCATGTGCTGTCCTGCCCGCCACACTCCTGTCCTACCTGCCCGGCTTGCCAAGGGAAGGGGGTATGTGGCCAGGCAGCAGGCAGGGCTGAGCCTGGCAGTGGCCGTGCTGCCCCCAGCCACAGTCAGGGCTGCGTGGCCAGTGCCCAGCACCAGATAGCACTGTGCACCATGTGGGGACTGCAGGGACAGAGAGAGAGTTTGCTGGCCTGTGCTCCTGCCTCCTGGCTGGAAGCAGCCCGTGGGTGCTGCTCCTCCACCACGGGAGCTGGGGGCCTGGCTGGGGCTGTCGGCTCCTGCTCTGCCCTGCGCAGGCTGGCAGGGAGCTCTGCTGCCCATCAGGCCACATCCGAGGGGTCTGGCCCCTTCCCGCAAGGGGGGCAGTCCTGTGTCCCCCACAGGTGATGGGGCAGGGATGGGGCAGGGATGGGGCAGGTGGTGCAGCCATGTCCTGGAGCTGGGGACGCATGACCCTGTGGGAGGTGGGCAGCCGGGAGTCCGTGCAGGGCTGTGACCTGCAGGAAGCATACGTGTGTTGCGGCAGAGATTGCCACCATCTGTCCCGTTGATCTAAAGAGTCGTCTCCAGCTGGGACAGTGGCAGGAGTGAGCGGAAAGCCTTTGCTTTGGCCAAGTGGGGCTGCCGCAGGGCTAGGCTGGCAGGGAATTGGCTGCTGTGGTTTTGCGGCGCTGCACTCACTGGTGGCCAAGCAGTGGGTTCCTCACCTGCAGCGGTGCGCAGTGGACGTAGGCAGATGGTGAGGGGCTGCAGGACTACAGGACAAATGTTAAGGACAACTCTTGGGAACCCTGTGCCAAAGGCTATTGCCCCAGAACTCTGCAGACAGGATTCCCTACAAATCACCACCAGCCGTGCACTGCAGCTGCCTCCACAAGTGCATGTGCTGGGGGAGTTTGGGGGGCACCCCCCCTCTCTGCTGGGCACTCAGAGACACAGATGAGCCCTGGTGTTCCCGGCCCTGCATTGCGTGGGTGTAGGATGCTGCTCCTTATCCCTCTGCTCCTCACTGGGGTGAGCACTGCCCCGCTGTCACCCTGGGAGAGCCCAGCACTGGCGCAGCGGGTTTGCTCCCGAGTGGTGTGTCGCGGGACTTGCCCTTTAATCATCTGCACATCCCCAGTGGCCCACTAACCCTGGCAAACAGGGAGAGGGAAAATCAATTGGCAGGAGAATTACCCGTCAGGCACTGTAGGATGCTGCGGCCACACGCAGGCTGATCAATGAGCACCGCTCCCTCTCCCTCTCCTCATTAGCTCTGTGTATCCTGACGCTCAGTCTGGGGCCGCAGTAAGCGCAGTCCTGCCCCTGCCTGCATGGGTCGGTTCTGGAGAACATGGGCAGTGGTGGCAAAGGACAAGGTTGGGCTGGTACAGACTGCTTTGTGCTCCCTGTCACGTGGGGCTGGGACGGAGCCATGGCAAACAGCGGGGCTGACTGACCTGCTTGATAAGCAATGAGGACGGCCCCAGCATCGCAGAGCCCTGGCTCTGGGCACGGAGCTGGCAGGCTACCAAGGGCCAGCCCTGGGTCAGGGGGAAGCTGGCCTGTGGGAGCCCCAGACTGCTGACACACCACGCGGGGCACCGAGCTCAGGCCTCATGGTGGGGGCAGCGCAGCACAGTCCCTCCCGCTCCCTGTCCCCCCCGCGGAGGCCACTGTGCCTTCCACAGTGTTTGCAACCATCGACCGTGCATTCCAGCTGCAGCCACAGCCACCTCTGGTAAATCAGTAACGTCTGGCCTGTGTGAGAGGACGGCTCTGCTTGTCCCATGGGCATTGCCAGCCAAGCGAAAGCGGAGGCTCCCCGCTCCTTTGAGGTGAGGGCTTGACTCGGTGCAGCTGCGTGGGAGGGCCGGGGGCTCCGGGCAGGGCTGTTAAACTCGACCCAGGGCTCCCCGGTTGTGGGAGGGCTCGGAGATGGCGAGGAGCTTGCACAGCACCTTCACGCAGAGCTGGGGCCAGGCTCGGTGCTGTTGCAGGAGCAGATCCTGGGGTGCTGTGGGAGCTGCTGGAGCAGGCGTTGGGTCTGGTCTCTGGAGGGGCAGGCATGGCCTGGGCTCCGCGGCTGTGTCTGCAGGGTCTGGCAGGGCAGAGTCCATGCCGGTGCAGGTGGGTGGACGTGCTGCCCTGTCCCCGGTGCAGCTGCCTGGGTGCTGATCTGGAGTAAGTTGGGTGAAGTCTGTCCCCGTCAGCACTGGCTGTACCCCAACAGCCCTTCCTGCCACCACCGCGACAGCCCCAGCGCGCAGGGCCGTTCCCAGTGATCCTGGCAGTGACAGCCCTGTGTGCTGCTCTCTGCACCCGCCCTGGTAGCGACACCCCAGCAGGGTGCCGGATCTCCCCTTGCCCCCTACTCGTGTCACTGCTGTATCCCCCCACAGCCCTGGTGTGGTGCGAGGAGCCCTGGAGCACGGCGACCTGCTGCAGCTGGTGCCCTGCCGGCACGCGGCTGTGCGGGAGAGCTGGGGGGGGGTGTGCTTCTCCCACACATCGGCACGACCCAGGTACCTGCTCCCCACCGAGTTGGTGCTGCATGAGCTCTTGCTCCCTGCCATCTCTCCCAGGAGAGCAGGACTCGTGCTAGAGCAGCTGCCTGCAGGCTCCTGTGCCGTGCCCGAAGCGCCAGCCCTCGCTGGGCTGGCACACCTGGGGATGTGGTGAGTCAGATGCCCCCATGCTTGTGTGTCTCCAGAGACCCTGTTCCTCAAAGGGCTGGGCCTTTCTGGAGTCACAGAGTCACTGGGCAAGTGAGTGGAGAGGTGAAGCCCGAGGCAGTGCACAGCAGGAAAGCAGGCACTGGAAATAAGACGGAATTTAATCTTCATCTGGCCAGGGAAAACTGCCGGTCCCAGGCAGGCTGCGTTGCTTGCTGCAGTAGACTGGTGCTCAGAGGTTTCTGCAAGACCATGTGGCTGGGTGCAGGGTAACCCACCTGGGTGCTTGTGGCCACGATGGCTGGGTGGCCAGCAACCCCTGCAGAGGAAGATGCAGGAGGTGTGCAGCTCTGCTTTGCCCCCGTGCTGAGACTTGTAAGATCTCACTTAATTCTGGAAAGATTGTCGCTGTTGCTGTTGAGGTGTCAGCTGCTATTATCCTTGTTTCGTTTCCAATGCTCCCTAGCAGACTTAGCATCCGTGGGACTGCGGCTGGGGTGGGAGCTGAGACCTGCCTGCGATGCGTACTCTGGGTGTTGAGGGTTTTGAAGCCTGGAAAGGCACGAGCCACGCACAGGACTCCTTTGGAAGTGCATTATTTTGTGTCCCTACGAATCCAACCTGCCGCTGGTCCCTGTGACTGAGGCCCTTCCTGAGTCTGTCTGTCCCTCCAAGTGTGTCCCTGGGGAAAGGGGTCTGCAGTGCAAGAGGAGACCATGTAAGTGACACTTGTTTAGCCTGCGAAGTCTGAGTGTGCATCTAATTGCTGCCTGTGATACGTATATAAATACTTACATAAACAAAGGAGGAGAGAAGAGCTGCACAGGCTAACAGACAATGCTGACGCAAGAGTAGGGTAAACTAGCCGTGAATGTGTGGGCTAGAAATTAGGCCATTTCTAACCATCACAGCAAGAAGGGTCTGAAACAGCCTTCCAGGAAGAGGAGAGCGAGCGAGAGGAGACCTGGAGGCTGGAGTTTGGTAAGGGGATTTCGGATAGGATGGAAGGAGCAGCCTCCCACCCTCCCACAGCACGGGACTCTCCTCCCAGGCTGCGGGACCTGGTGCCAATGCTGACAACAGCCACAGGTCTTTTCACCCGTCTCTAGGCTCCTGTTGGCTGCAGCACCTTCCCTTCTCCTGGGGAGGTGCCAGCTTGCCCTGTCTCAGCAGCAGTTCCAGCTGGCACCCCTGCTGCTGCATGCCTTGGTTTCTTCTTCCTGCCATTTTCATGCCCTGGGGATGCTTGTCTTCAACAGATCTTACCTGTTGCACCTTTCTAGGTCCCACTGCTGCGGTGCTAGCACTGTGCATTTCCCACGATCCTCCCAGACGGATGCCTTCCCTCCAGAGGAAGAGTAATTCAGTGATATGCCAAGTGATGGCCATGGTTCTGCGTTACCTCTAACCTGGGGGGGACCTGGAGCACTGATGGGGAGCTCTGAAGATGCCAGAGCAGTGTTCAGCAGCGTGGTGTGGGATGAGCCCCATGACACGGCTGCCCTCGGTGGTGGGATTTGTGAGGGATGGCAGGGAAGGTGGCTTAGACTCTGTAATACCAGGAATGGTGGAGAGTGGGGCAGGCCACCTGGGAGCCCTTTTTCTCACAGTGTAGGAGGTAAAGATCGCTAGACTTTACAACCTCTTGTGAGGGTTATGGCGGAGTATTTGGAAATCCAAATAAACTGCTCTACTCTGGGTTTCTCTTGTCGGTGCTCCTGGTGGCACGTGCAGGGAGCTCCACTAGACTAGTGAGGCGTGACTTTCTTTGATGGAAGCATTACTGATTTGTTCCTGTCACTATAAAATCTTCTTGAAAGATTTTGTAACTCGCTTTGATGATTTTTCATCCGTTTTTCCTGGTGTTAGAATAAGACTCATTGGATTATAATTTCTAAGATACTCAACTTGTATCTTTTTTCAAGATAAGTGATTTTTTTTCTCAGCAGAGAAGTTGATTTAATAAGAGAAAATGAATGTGAATGACTCTGCAAGTCTGTAATGGAGTTCGGGGGTGAGGGTGGCCGGTGCATTTTTCCAACCATTCACAGTTGTGTCTTAAACATTATTGGGAACTAATGAGGTACCAGAAGATTGGGAAAAAAAGCAAGAATAATCCTGACAATTACCCTCTGGAGCATTTAATTTCTCCCCCTAGTGAAATAACAAGACAGAAAAAAAGGAAAGAAATAAAATCAATGAATGGCACTGTTGGAACAGAAGTACAGGCGGCAAACCGCAGGCACAGGCTCCAATGGGTGCCGCTGCCAGGCTGGTGGAGGGAGATTTGTCCCCGAGAGGCCACGAGCCAGAGCCACCTCTGCCCGCTGGGACACCCCAGCTGTGGGATTGGTTTAAGGGGTAGATCCTGTCCCGCTCGGTTTGTCACCGTAGGGTGATACGTGAGGGTGTCTGAAGCTGTGCTCGCTGAGGCAACATGAAGGGGCAGTTGTGGCATTGCATTCATTTAAATCCCTGTGCAGTGGTGTGTCGGAGGGGGGAGGGCAGCGGGTGGGAGCCAGGCCCCTCTGTGGCAGCGCACGTTCAGGGGAAAGTTGCAGCATTTGGGGGGTCTTGTGCAGAACGGTGCCTGCTGCCAGCAAGGCATGGGCACGGCTGTGGAGAGGTGATGGGCAGAACTCGGCATCCTTCCCCAACGCCTTTGGGCTGGTGGGTCTGTGTCCAAAGCATCCCCTGGTGCTGGCTGCAGGCTTGCTGCAGCTCCATGAAGGGGCAGGGGTATGCACCTGCCCTGGCTGCAGGAGGTCCTCCCGCTCTGCTGCACCCCAGGGCTACACAAGCGCCTGCTGCTGTTGTCCCATCTGTTCCAGGGCCTGCCCGCCTCTGGGTGGATGCATGCCCATGGGATACAGTCAGACCATGTGTCGCTTGTATTTCTGATGATTTATCTCCTTACTACGTGCGTTTTTCCTAGCAGAACTTCATGTTCCTCCTGCTCTTATTTCTGATCTCTTTAGGGCCTTTTTACTTGCCTCCTTGCAGTTTCACACTGCATTTCATTAAGGTGCTGTTTGATCCCTTCTTCCAAGTTGCTAATAAAAATCAGGCCCAGTCCCAGCCTGGAGCCCATGGCAGTAGCTGAACAGCCATCGGGACAGCTCGTTTGGCATCCAGCCTTTGGCTACTTTCAGGCCTGACCGAGAGGCTGGCAGAGCCAGCCCCCCACACCGCCATGGCTGGTGAGGCCCTGCTCATCCCACGGCAGCTGCCAGCCCCAGGGAGCCATCCCAGGATGAGGACTTCGACACGGCCCATCATTGGCCCCTCTCCCACCCTTGCCGGGTGGCGGGCACCTGCAGCACAACGTCTCCATATGGACCCAGATTCCCTCCGCCCTGCTTCCTTTGCTAGGGCATCATCTGTGGAGATTTGAGACTGCGAGCTCCTGGGGCTGTGCCTGGGTTGCGACGGGTCCTGCCCTGGGTCTGCGCAGTCCCTGTCCTGCCCCCGGCCCCTCACCACAGGGTGCTGGGCACTCCCGGGGCCCGGCCCTACGCTGTGCCTCCTGGCCTTGCCACGTCTCAGCGCCCGTGCCAGGACGGGCTGGCTCCCTGGACGCTGGGCCACCCTCGCCGGTCTCCTGGGACCCTGACACTGCTGGCAGCAGGTGGGAAGAGGCCCCGTGGACCCCCACTCGGGGTTTCTTCTTGGCCTTGAGCCATTCGGTGCAACTCCGCCATGGGCAGGCCACAGCTGCCGGCTTCCCAGCTCAGACTTTCTGTGCTTCCCACTCTGTTCTACAGATATTTTTGCTGTTGTCCTGGTTCCAGTTGGTATAGAGTTCATTTTCTTCCTAGTAGCTGCTGTGTTTTGGATTTAGCATGAGAATAATGTTGATAACACGTTGTTTTAGTTGTTGCTAAGTAATGTTTATAGTAAGTCAAGCACTTTTTCAGCTTCCCATAGAAGCTGAGAGGCAGCATAGACAGGACAAGCTGGGCAAAGGAATATTCCACACCATAGATGTCATGATCCGTATATAAATGGGGGTTGGCCGGCGGCAGGAATCCACAATCGCTGCTTGGAAGGGGTTGGGCAACCGATCATCGCGTGGTGATAGCAGTTTGTGTTGCATCACTTTATTTTGTATATTCTTTTACCATTACTATAATTATTAGTTTTCTCTTCCCTTACAGTTCTATTAAATTACCTTTATCTCAAACCATGGGGGTTTTCTTTTCCCCCTCCTTTTTCTCCCTTTTCTGTCTACCTTGCTGGGGTGGGGAGTGAGTGAACGGCTGCATGGTCCTAGGTGCTGGCTGGGGTTAAACCACAGTGGCCATCTCCCTTCCTGACCACTCTTACTCCTTTGTCTTTTGTGCTGAGAGGGACCTCAGCTCCTCAGCTGTTGGTGACTCATGGTCGTTTCATCTACTTGTTCCCCTTGCCAGCCCCACCTCATCCCTGGTGTCCCTGACTCAAAGCCGCAGGGCCCAACCTATTCCCTGCAGCCCTCGCTTTTGCCAAGTGGCCTTGTCTGCCTCAAGCCTGCATCCCTTCGCCTGGGACCCATGAGCTGCTGGGCCCTGGCATGTGCCCTGCGGAGCTGCAGTTTTGATGTGCCTCTGCCGGGGACTGGGACAGACGCAGATGGGGTACACGGTGTGCTCCAAGGAGCAGGGGGCTTTCCAACACCGCCGGTCTCGTCTCCTCTTGTCCCCCTGCCCTGCCAGAGGGCTGTTCTCAGACCCCAGGGAGACACAGCAGAGAGCTGCTGTGGGACAGGCACCCTGGAAAGGCATGGTTTTGGCTTTCTTTGCTGTTGGGCAAGGATGTTTTGTCATACCTTAAAAAGGGACTGGTTGGGGATGGCCGAAACTATCATGGCACAGTGTCCTGCCTTCAGGGCACAAAGACTTGTCCCATGCCAGGGTGACACTGCGGGACCAGGGGCAATGGGGATCCAGGGTGCAGGGGAAGCTGGAGACTCCCTGCTCCTTGCCTCTGTGAAGCAGCAGCAGCAGCCAGCCGGGACCTGCAGCCCTCCAGCGTGGGGGTGCAGGTGTGGGTCGAAGGAAAGGAGGAGCCCAGAGACTGGCCGGGTGCTCCTGGGCTGATCTCGTCGTTTGTCATGATCAAGCCATGATTCCTGTTTTGGGGGTAGTACCACAGACTTCCAGTGCTTGTGCTCCAGGACCCGTTAGACTACCCCTGTGACCCCAAAGTTCCAGGTCTGCGGGTGCATCCTTCCCCGCCTGTCTTGCCTGTGCTGCTGGTGCAGGGCATTCGCAGCAGATGCTGCTCCAGCTGGGAGAGCTGCTTAGGGCCAGCCACCCTGGCAGGGTCAGGCTCTCGCTGATGCCTGCCTTGTGCAGTCCCTCGGCCTCAGGGTGGGAGGGCCGAAGGAAGAGCCATTAGTCATTTCCTGGACAGATCCAGGCCATACCGTAAATCTCTCCAGCTCTCAGTGGTTTGGGGGCTATTTCTGTTTGAGGATTGTCACGTAGATTAAAGCCTTGAATCCCAGCCAGTGATGGACCGGACACGGTCCCATGCACAGTCCTGCAGGGCTCAGCCCAGCATCCCATCTGCTCTTGGCAGGGTGGTCATGGGCCTGTCCCTGCTTGGGAGCAAGGGCTTGACCTGCTGGACAGTCAGGGTCCTCCTGGCATTAATTAGCCCTCACTGGCAGGGGGACTGGCAGAAATAGCCGCCCGTGGGGGCCACTGCTTGTGTCTCTGCTCTATGCTGGAGCTAATGGTAGCGGTGCCTGCCACCACTCAGTATGTGCGCGCATGGCTTCTCTGACTGACACAGGTCTCTGGGGCGGAAACACAAGTCAGCCGTCCTCCCACTCCCAAAACTTGGCACAAGGGCACCGCTGCATCCTGTTGTCCAAGTACGAGCCAGTTCGGGAAACCCCTGGCAGACTGCCCCAGCTCCCCGCCTGATGGCTGTGGAGGTGCTGCTGGAGCCTGCAGCCCAGGGGCCAGCCCGGCTGTTTGCAGGTGGGCACAGACACACGCTGGGTGGTGGCCGCCTCTGAGCAGGGCTGTCAGGGACCTCACACTGCACAGCACTCCAGCAACTGCCGGATGAACAGTTTACAGGGCCAGAACCAAGACTTTTTCAATAAAACCCAGAAACAGGCAGGGTGCTGAGCTGCCCTGAGTCAGACCAGCTTGTCCTGCTGATGTCCAGCCTCCCTCGTGAGTCCACCCTGGCAGATGGGGAAGAAGCCAGGGAGGCCCTCAGATATGCTGGTGCAGATGTGGAGATGTAGGATCATGGTTGCAGATGCGGGACAGGGCCATTGGGACGAACCGCAGGCACCGGTGGTGGTGTGGAGAGAAGGCAGTTGATCAAGGGATCAGAGCAGGCCCCAGAAGCTGGGACAACTTGTCCTCTGGCCCAGGGCGCTGTGCCCAGACCCTCTGTGCTGGCTCTAGTGTGTGCACTGCACACTGAGGCCTCCCTGGGGGAGCGGAGGCTCTGGGTGTTGCTGCCCCTGGGATGGGGTCAACACGGGTCAGGTCCAGGCTTTGCTGCCAGGATGAGGAAGGGTCCCTTCTGGGTGGCTGGTAGGAGTCTGTAGGGCTGTGCCCACTGTGGGGCCCAGGGAGGGCCTGCAGTGGCAGTTGGCCCTTGCTGGGGGGTGTGGGGGGCACTTGTGGGGATCCCTGCATAGTGTGGGGCTTCATGGTGAGCTCCCTGACATGGGGATTCCCTGTAGGGTGGGGGTGGTCCTCTGCAAGGTGCTCAATCCGAGGATCCCTGTGGGGGGCTGTCCCTGCAGGTCGCTGCCATGGGGAACCCTGTGGGGGTGCCTCTGCGGGATTCCTGCAGGGTTGGTTGGGGGATCCAGGGTGAGGGCCCCAAGATGGGGATCTCTGTGTGGGGCAGTGAGGGGTCCTGTACGAGGTCCCTCTGGGGGTGGCCGGGGTGGAATGTGGGGGTCCCCACCAGGTCCCCAAGTGGAGGCTGGGTGTCCCCTGCTGGGTCCCTGCCGGGTCCCCCGCGGGGTGCCCGTGTGCAGGGCAGGGGTCCTCTGCCGGGGTCCCCCGGCGGGTCGCGCTGCCCGCCTCTCCTCACCCCGCAGGGCCCCCGGGCGGGCTGTGAGCGCGGCCCCCGGTGCCGGTGCCGGTGCCGGCCCCGCCGCGCCGCACGGAGCATGCCTCTGAGCCCCGCCGGCAGCAAACATGAGAGCCCGGAGTCGCCGCCGCCAGAGCCGCCGCCGCCGCCGGAGCGACAGCCCCGCGCCGC
>VWZL01003802.1:42803-110828 GCA_013396915.1 Stercorarius parasiticus
GGTGGCGTGGGCAGGGTGTGCGGGGCCGTAGGCTGTGCCCAGCCTGGTGTGGGTGTGCGGGGGCTGCGTGCAGGTGCCGAGGTGACTGCAGAGGGTGCAGATGTGACTGCAGCGGGTGCCAGCTGTCAGGGTGCGGCACAGCAGGGTGCGGTGAGTGCTGGGTGCCCCACCATACCGGATGGTGGTGCGGTGTGTGCTGGGCACACCTCTGGCTCAGATGGTGGTACGGTGTGATGTGCTATGCCACGGTGCTGGTGCCAAAGGCAGAACGTGCAGGTCTGACCTGCTAGGAGCCAAGGTGTGACACAGGAGAGCATGGGCATCGTGGTGTGTTGGCCAGGGTGGCTGTGACGTGGGGCAGCATGTGTGGCACAGAGGGTGGCACGGTGGGTGTCTGTCAGGGTGCAGCGAACCCTGGAAGGTTTGGGGTGGCTGTTACAGACCAGGGCAGTGCTGGGGGTTGCCTGGGGTGTTGAGTGCTTGGGGGGAATGAGTGCTTGGAGACTGAGCATGGTCAGTGCAGGGAGAAAGTTCACTGAAGGACTGTGGTAACTGTGGCCCTAATGAAGAGTGCTCGTTGGAGGTGGAGTGCTGGGAGCAGTGGCTTGCCTGGGGATGGGTGCACTGCGAGGCACAGGGAGCATGTCCTCCTCTGGGATGAGGCATTGCGGGCAGGAGAGAGGGTGCCCCTTGGGGATAAGGGGTGGGACGAGATGGAGACTTGTGGCGAGCAGAGTCTTGCTGGGGGTGGAGGGGACTAAGGGAAGTGGGAGCTCTCCTCTTCAGTGGGGAAAGATTTCTCTTTTGGAAACTGGCGGGAGGGGCAACGGTCCTGCTCAGTGACCGGGGGGTAGTGGCTGGGGCCAGAGAGCTGGCTGGAGGATGGTGGCACTGGGGCTGAGGGCCTGCGTGCTGGCACACTCGCAGGCACAGCTCTGCAGGCTCAGCTGCCAAGCGCCGGGGAGCGGCAGAGGTAGGTGAGGCAGCACTGCCTTTGCTGTCGAAGAATCGAACAGACGCTCTGCTCTAGCAAGGACTGACCTTGTGCTGCGGGAAGGGCTTTACACCTGCTCGCTCTGCCCCAGCCCCTCCTGGGCTTGTGAGCAAGGCTCTCAGGGACACGGTACCTGCTCTTCCCTTCACCGCTCTACTAGCCCCAGCACATCTGCTCCTCCTCCACCACCTCTGTGTGCACCCATCCCTGAGCTGATGCACAGACTCAGGTCTCATTCTGCTCCAGCCCTCACCCCAGGTCCTGCTGTGTGATGCAGCACAGGGCAGGGTCCAAGGACTCTCAGTGGGGGCCCACTGCCTCGCTATCCACCTTTCCCCTTTGCTGTTCCTTGGGCACTGCTCCGCACCTCCCTGCCCTGTCCTTGTTTTGTGAGAGTGCGTGGGTATTGGAGGAAGCAGCGATGCTAGAGTCAGTGTGATGGTGTGTTGTAGCCCCCCACCCCTTTCCTCACTACAAGTCCTCCTCTGCAACCAGGGGATAGTCCAGAGTTAGAGTGAAGCAGCTCAGCCTTGCCAGACGGAAGATCACCTGAGGCAGTAGAGGGGATGTGGCTCTTCTTGCAAAGCAGAGCATCTTTGCGTGTACAAAGTAGGAATTTCCCTCCCAGATCTCCCTTCCCCAAGGGGCAGATGCATATCAGAGAGCTGAAGAGTGGAAATGTTTCTGGTGCAACCTCAGTGGGCTGGGGGTGGGAGCCAGCAGAGTAGGAGCCCCTGGGGAGACCCCCCGGGCTGCCTGGGGCTGGGGGCTGGTGGCCCTGCTCCCCCTGGACGCCGAGGGAGGCGGGCAGGCAGCACTTCGGGTGCTGGCAGAGGGGCAGCGGGGAGTGCTAGGGAGGGGGGTGCAGATCAGAGCACCACAGCGCTCGCGTCCTGGCAAGCGCAGCCTGCGCACTGCAAGCCTGCTTGATGTGCAGAGGAATTCGCTGCAGCCGCAGCTCGGGGCTCTGGCTTTGCAGTGCAAGTAGCGGGAGCTCGCAGGCCATGTGTGATGCTCCTGGAGGGGCAGCCCTGTCCCTGCTGCCCGTCCCAGGGTGTGTGCTGGATTTGGTGGGATCCAGGTGGGTCGGAGGCTGCGCTGTGGGCAGAGAGAGGCAGGATGAAAGGAGATGTAGGTGCAGGCGTCCTGCGGCGCAGCCTGCCCGGGGGAGATGTGGGAGGCAGGACGGTATGATGGCTGCTCTGTCAGACCCTCTGCTGCTGGGTGAGGGGAGCCAGACACCCTTTGCTGCTCCCTGCACGGTGCTCCCGTGCTGTTGCCAGCCCGCAGCCATGCTCAGGCTGGTGTCAGGGGCATCTCTTCCTTTCAGTCCAAGGCAGTGCCTGCAGAGGGCTGTTGCATTTATCGCTCGGGTGGGGGCTGACTTCCCAAATAGAAACTGCATGTTTTGCAGACTCCTGTGCTAGCTGAAGAACCTTCACATAAATAAAGAGAGGCAGGAAAAACCCAGTTGGCTTAACGGTACGCACCGTAAGAGCTGTATGGTATCCTGTGACTGGCCCTGAACTTCCCTTCGCTCCTGTGCATCATCCCCAGGCATCAGCTGTCTGATCCAAGCACTTGCAGTGCTCATTCCTCATGCCTTGAGCAGGCAGGCTTAGTCCCTGTCTGCAAGGTGACATCCAAGCAGGTGGGGGCCTGACCAGTGTGAAAGGGGACAAGGGGAAAACGAGCAGTTGAGCCTGTCCCATCTGCCACTGTTGGGCTTGTCGCTGTGCTCCTGTCTCTGTGCAGTGCTCTGGGATGTGTTGGAGGATGTTTGCTGTGTTTTGGAGAAGCTCACAGGACAGATGCTCTAGAGACGTGTGTGTTCCTTGCCTCCTCCCTTCTTACAGGGCACGGAGTCCTTGGCCTCACCCAGCTGAGGGCAGCGGAGGTCCTAGGCCTCTCCCCTGCTCCGGCTCCTGGCCCGTACAGGTCCTGCTCCTGCCTGCAGTGAGCGGGTGTTGTGCTGGCACTCATCTGGACGGAGCCCAGCTCTCCTTCCCAGGGCTGCTCTGGCTCAGCAGGGCTGTGGCACACTGTCGCTCGGGCCAGGTGGGGACCCCTCTCCTGGGGTGGTCTCTTGCTGCTCAGACCCTTTTCCCTGGGCTGAGACAGGCCTTTGCACTTCAGAGGAGTTGCTGTTGAGCTGTTATTCCCCTGTGCCTGCATCCACAGACCAGGGAAGACCCTGAGGCACAGGCACCTTCCCGGAGGTGTCTTTCCCCTGCTTTTGCTGCTCTGCTTGTCTGGCTTTGCTGCTGTGGTGGCCCTCCTGGAGGACAGCCGACAGGGAGGCTGACACTGTGGCCGTTCTGTGGGTCTGTGTGAGGCTCTTGCTTCTGGCCAGGGTTAGTGTCTGCACCCCGGGAGGGGTCTCAAAGCCCGCAGGTGCAGACTGGCACTCAGATGGGCTGAGGAAAGGGCCGGGATAAGGCAGAGGACCCTGACGACACCTGCAAGAGAGGTGATTAAATGCCTGCCTTGTAATGGGACCACTCCTCGCCTCCTTTGACCTGGCTCTGTGTCTCCTTCCTGGACCTGTCCAGGGTTTGAGTTTCTCTGTGCATGCATCAGGGATCATCCAAGAGAAGAGGCTTCTTTCCCTGCTTGCTCTAGGAAGAGCACAAACACAAGGAGAAGGGATGGGACCCCAGCAGGGATAACTGGCCTCCACAGGATCGTGTGGTGCCAGCAAGGGGTTGGTGTGTGAAGGGGTTTTGTTCACTGAACTCCAGCCCTTGCCCATTCTGAAGTGACCCCATACCCTCCTCCCGCAGCTGCCTCTGGGGCTCTGGGTCTGGCTTGGCAGCTGCAGCACAAGGCTGATGGACTTTGCTATAGCAGCGGTGCTTAAAGATGGGGATTATCTCTTTTGGGATCTCCAGGCACAGGGTGGACAGTAACAAGTCAGACTCCATTAGTTTCAGAGATCAGGACTTCAGCTGGGCAAAGTTCAGTTTATTCAAGCTCATGTCTTCTGTCAGGGTTGGAGCTTCCATATGGGTTTTTAGACTGTCAAGCAGCTGACTTTTCAAGTCAAGTGTCCCAGCTCTCTTGGAGTTGTCTTCAAGCCTCTTTTAGGTTCCTTTGCAACTCTCCATCACTGTCTTTATTCAGCTTAAAGCCTTTGAATTCACTGTTAGTGGTTTCTATTGTTTGGAGCAAATCTCCACCCCAGGCTGTGACCTTGTCTCTGAAAAGGCAGTCTCTTCAGGCACATCACTGTTTACATCCTAATGATGGGCCAGCACTTCCAGCTTAAACAGTCTGAGGGACCCGCACCAACTCTGAGCTCAGGGAAGAGAGGTTAACCTGTCCGGCACCCATACAAACAGCTTGGGAAATGGAACCTGGAGCGTGGGAGGAACAGGACACGTCTCCTACTCTGCACAGGCATGTGAGATGCAGAGAGGCAGGTGGAGATGGGGCAGAGGATGAGCCCGTCTGCACTGCAGAAACCAGACAGGGGTGTGCTTGGGTGGGAAGGGAGCACATCATAACTACTAAGAGGAGAGTCCCTTCCTCGCAGTGCAGAAGTAGCTGGTAGCATTTCCTGCTATGTAGGTGAAGAGCTCTGCTGGGGACATAGACAGGCTATAAACCCCTCAGAGTACTGACCAACAGAGTTTGCCAATGGCCGTCCTTTCTGACAGGCAGAGTTGCCCCAGGGAGTTGCACGGTTCTCGAAGCCTATGGGCATGGGACAGCCCTGCAGCGATGGGGACCATGGACTGTCCTGGGCAGGGGCCGAGGCTGGGGCTGTGGGAGACGATCAGAGACAGATCTTGGCACGTGCTGGCACATGCTGCCCCCATGCTGGGTGGTGCTTGGGACTGTGGTCAGGATCCACATGGTGCCCTACAGCCTGAAGGGTCCTCTGTCCTGCATGGCCCCTGGCAGACACTCCACTACTAGCTGGATATTTTTCATGGTGCACAAAATTTGCTGTCCACTCTGTGAGCTCTCTGTGTGGCAGCTGAGGCATTCAAGGCAAGTGTGTGGGGAAAGGAAGGTGCCACAAGATGGGTACAGCTTGTTGCTTCAGTTTTGGGTCCTTACCTCCCTTCCTCCCCTCCCTTCCCACTAGCTGTTTCTGAATGACTTACTAGTGTGTCCCACGGAGTGTCCCGTGTGTTCGGGGGCTGAGCTCTCTGGGAGGTGCCTGGTTCCACTGTGGAGTCCACTGTGATGGGACATGGGCTCCTGCTTCTCCCACCCGGACTGTGGGCAATGTGCTCCTGCAAGGAGGTTCTGGGGGACGGTGGGTGCAAGGGGGGCGGCCGGTCTGCTGGGAGCCCCGAGGCAGAGTGAAGTTGTGACAGGTCATGGCGGTGGCCCAGCAGGAGGAGGAGGAAGAAGGACAGTTCATGCTGTAGTGGAGGGGAAGAGTGATATTGAGAGCAAAGAGACCCTCTGAGGTGCAGATGCTAATTTGGGAGGAGAGAGAGAAAGCTGTTTGTGTTGGAGAGGCAAGGAGCCATGGGTGGGTTTCTTGCAATGGTGCCGTTCGGGAGCATATGGGCTGGGTCTGGGCTGTGCAGGGAAGCTGGGCGTGTGGGGACACCGGCTGGAGGGACTGTCCATCTATGGGAGGTGTGTGTGAGCATGGTTGCGTGGTGATGCTGGGAACGCGGGCACTGCCAAGAGGGAGCTGCCATTCTCATGGCATCTGTTTGGGCGCAGCCCTGTGGTGACAGCCGTGTCGGTTTCAGGCCAGACCATTGGTCCCCAAACTGGCAGGATCGCAGTCGGTAAGGTGGATTTGCAGCCCTGGGGAGAATTTGGTCTCATCTGCAAAGTCGATCATGCTGAAGTGTGGCCCATTAGCTGTGTTGCAGCTGGGCGATGCTGAGGGATCTGCATCCTGTGGAAGGGTGTCCTGTGGTGTCCAGGCAGCAGGGTCTGACATATCTTTCCAGTGCCGGCATCTGTCCTGTGGGGGGGCTCCTCTCCCACACAGGGCTTTGGTGATGTGTCAGGGGCCAGCGAGGAAATGTCCCACAACCAAAGGCCTTGGAGGTGCAGGACCAGCCTCCATTTGTGAGAGGCCGTTTGAGGTCTCCACTGAGGCCAGGGCCTCCCTTCGCGGTGGGATGGAGTTGCTTGTTTGCCTCTGTGGCTGCAGGAAAGGCTCTGCTCTCATTCCGCTTCTCAGTCACCTGATACTTCAGGTTAATATTTTCTGGCTTGTTATCTCCTTAATGCAAATGAAAGAAGAGCCTGAAAACCAGTGCACAAAGCATTGATTCTTCTGTTAAGCCAAGGGAAACGAAGAAATAAATTTTTCTGTTATAAAAGAGAGATAGGCAAAGTTTTCCTCAACTTTTGCTTAGCCAGGACTGATGGTGGGAAGGCAGGCTGCTAAGAGATGGTGTGGCTTGCCATTCATTTGGGATTTGATTTGAATTCACAAGCCCGTGAGCATGTCTGCAGTCCATCCTGCAAACAGTACCAGCGCTGCGTCTCTGCAGCCCGGGCAGGCAGGGATGGGGTGGCCATGAGCTGCCTGCTGACGATGGCGGCACAGGGATGTGCAGTTTTCCTGCGGCCAGGGAGAGAAGGGGTGCGGTGGGCGCAGGGCGAGTGGGGAGGGGGTTGTGGTGCCTTTGCTGATGTGGCTCTGGGTGCTGCAGAGGGGTCATGCGACAAGGGACACCGCTTCTGACCAGGCAGCTTGCAAAAGAGGGCTGTTGTCTCTGTGAATAAAAGGCCCCTTCTGTAAAACATGCTACCTGCTGTGCTGTTTCCTCTCCCTAAACGAAAAGCAGAGAAAAGGCCGCAGGATGTAGGAGATGCCAGTGGACACATCTCTTCTGAGCCAGGGAGTGCCAAAGCCTCTTGCGGAGCTGCAGTGTGCTGTGTCCCCTGGTGATGGCCCACGACACAGGATGGGCAGAACTATGAAGAGCACGTGAAGAGGTGCAGGCGATTTCCCTGTGCTGGCTCGGCAGCTCCTGTGAAGCAGCTGGGAGGGCAATTGCAGCACCACACTGGTGGCATGGCCGCAGCCTGGCTCTGGCTTCCTGGCCAAGGTGCATCCCTCACACTGGCTGCTTTCCTGCAGACATGGAGAGCTTCATTCGGCATGGCTGTGCAGGTGCCACGTGCTAAGTAACGTGGCGCTGAATATGGACACCTCAGCAGACAGAAATGCGGAGCTCATGGAAGCAATTGGTATGAAAAGGATGAATGAAACTATTCTTAACATTTGTTCTGGGTTAAAAATCCCATAGTAAATATCATAGTGAAAATCTGCTGGCAGGTATGCTTTCTATAAATTGCTGTCCCAAATCCATGTTGCTCCCGGGGTGGCTTCAGGTGTTGGCAGAGCAGGAAAGGCTTCCTGGGGCCGCAGTGGCAGAGGCCTTGGGGCACCACTGCCATCTGTGGCATCCCGGCTCCCCTCAGGACCCCTGGCACCAGGGCTGATGTAGTTAGTGTACAGACTTTGGGTATATCTGCCCTATCTACGCTGTGATATGAATCAACACAGGGCACCACTCAGTTGCACAGGATCCCTCCTCACCATCAGCTGCTGCTACACAGGAAAATATGAGAGGCTGCTGTCGTATCAAAGGAGGAAGAAAAATCGTCTGGTCGGCAGTGTAGTCTTTGAGCAGTGGCGTGTGATGCTGTAATTAAGGCCTGCATGGCGCTGAGCTCGAGAGGGGGCAGAGCCAGCGTGCTCCACGTTCAGCAGCTGCCTGCAGGCAGCGTGGCTGGCAAGTGCCACTCTCCTCTGGCTCCAGGGATCATCTCCCGCAGGATCCAACACTCACTGGGAAACCCCTGGACGCTGCTGGCTGCCCTGGTGTGTGTCAGTGTGCTGCAGGGCTGAATTTGGGGTGTAACGCTGCTCGATGGGGTGTGCAAAGCGGAGAGGATGGGAGGGGTGAGTGGAGTACTGCAACTGAACAGGGCTGAGCAGACCTGCGTGGGGGAGCGGGGCTGCAGCCCCGGGGAGCCCGGGTGTTTTACTGGTCCCAGTGCAAGCCTCCAGCCACCGCCCCGCTCAGCCGTGCCAGGGAGGCAGTGGTGCGGGAGCTGGGCTCATCGCTGGCAGTGCCACTGTCCGGTGTGGAGCTCCACGTGCCCACTGTCAGTGCTGTGCTGGCATTTCCCTCCATAGACCCATTCTGTACTGTGGCTGTAGGGCAGGGAATTGATTTGTTTTGACAGCCTGGGCTCTGTAGAGACTCCCAATATAGCAATTTATTTGGAGTTTGATAACTTGGGAACTGCCCCCCTCCTTTAACCCTGGTCTGCGTGAGGTGCTGGTGCAGACTGGTGCTGCCCTTGCACTAGGAGGGAGCGTAACCTGGGCAGAGGAAGGAGGAGGCCAATGTGGAAAGCCCTGAGGGTCCTTCCTAACGCTGGTGGAGGTTCTCTGTCTCACCTGCCTGCTCCTGCGGTTGGACCGCAGCTGCTTATCCTCCAGGAAGAGCCATTTCAGCTCAGCTTTTGGCTGTGCATTGCTCTGTGGGAGAGAGTGGTGGAGATCCAGGATAAAATTATCCAAAACACCCACAAGATTTATGAGATTATAGTCTGTTTTTTAAGGAGCGAGAAACACGCCCAAGCTAAGGTTTGTGTCTCTGAAATAGTTATGAATTGTGGGTCTGTATCATTAAAGCACGGTTGAAAACTGATTCCCAAAGTCTTGTGGTTGGGGGTGCTTTGGAAGCAAGTAGCAACCTTATTTGCGGCCCAGTGGTAGGAAAAGGTGGCAATACAGAAATAACCCTAGGAGAGCGCAAAAGTGCCTCCAGCTGTCATCAAAGTCCCCTCTGTCTGCAGTGTGTGCTGGCGCTGAAATCCTGCAAGGTGTCTGACCAAACCTGGGATATATCCCATGGGAAAACGCCTTCTGCAGCAGCCGGTGGGCAGCACTGGCCACCCTTCACATGGCCAGTTGCCACCACGGTTGTAACTATGGAACGGCAGGGCACAGGTTTCCTATTTACTTTTTCACTGGAAGCAGGGAAAACTTGTTCCAAGAAATCGCAGCTCAGCACATCGCATGAAAAATGTATACGTAGAGAGATAAGAGCCTCTTGCAGAAGAGTGGTACTTAGGAAGCTGGTAACTATCAGAGAGCTGGAGCTTATTGAAATAGCTCGGAAAGATCTAGAGGAACAGCCATGTATGGCTGACGAGACTTCCTCCCAGAGATTTCCAAGGGCTTTTCTTCTCCATTGTGTGCTGGCAACTCTTTTTCTTTTCCCTTTTAAATCATGTTAAAGCCAGACCGAGGAGCTGCTGTAGGTTAAAATAACATTTTTCCCCATTAGCTTTAACCTGCAGCAGCAACCTGTGCCGGTCCAGCGTGCACTGGTGGAGCACGGGGAGGAGATGTGCCCCTGTGGTGGCAGCAGCAGCAGCAGCAGCAGCATGATGTGTCCATGACCTCCCTCCATTCTGGGGGACGGAGGCCTTTCTTCTTACCTGGATTGCCTTCATCTGGATCTGCTGCCAAATGGTATCCACAGCCACCAGCGCTGGCAGAAATGGTGACTGCCCTGCATGGAGTCAGCGCCGGCACTTGCGCTGCCCTGGGGCGGATCCAGTGTTTTATTCCAGGTGTTTTATTCCAGCTGTTTACATTGACCCGAGACCAGGGGTGTGTTGTGAGCTCCTGCCAGTGCGGATGGAGCCCGTGATTTAAATATACACCCACCCACACCCCGCTCTACTTAGGTCCTTATCTGCTATCACAAAGCAGGAGTAAAAAGCTCAAAATCATGTTCTTGCATTTCATCTTCTCCGAGGTGATTTTTAACTCGGGGAGTGGAAAGGCCTTGCTTCACCACAAAGGCCTTTCCCTGAGGGCCGAGGAGGACATGGCCCCGTGTCCCGAGGCCACTGGCCAGGGCAGTGGCTGCCGCCTGTGCCCGGGGAGGGACAGGAGCCATCAGCAGAGGGGGTTGAGGGGAGCCGGGCTCAGCGTGCTGGCTCTCGAGGGGCAGGAGCGTGGCCGCTGACCATGGCACCACCCTCCGCTCCTGGGCACAGGCTCCTCTCCTCTGCCCTGGGCTTCGCCTGTCGCTGGTTTCCCAGTACCACTTAGATCCTAAAATTCCTTTTTCTGTGCTCTGTTCTGTCTCAGCTATGTGAGCAGTGGAAAAAAGGAAAGTCAGGCGAACTTTATTGCTGCAAAGGGAAGATCTGGAGGTCAGGAATCGACCCACAGCGTGCCCTGAACCTACGCTGAAAACTTTGATCCTTGGCCAAAGCATTTGCTTTCTACTGCTGTAAAAATCACTAGCTGTCAATAGTTGTATTGGATTTTTCACCCCTTTTAGGGGAGAATCAAACCACTTATGCACATGCTTTGAGATGCTTTTTGATTACAAGCTGCACATTGTTTTTCCATAGGAACCCGGGCTCTTTCAGATCAGATTAATAGCGCTCGATGAATGAGGCAGCTGTTCCGCTTTTTTTTATCTTTCTTATTCACTGTGCAGCCCCATGCTTCATTACCGTATGCTGCTGAATGCAGCACCAAGCATGACATATTTTAAAGTCCCTTTGTAGCTTTTTTTTGCATCTGTTTTCCTAACGCAAATGTTTGAGCGCTCTGTCAGCATCCAGACGCTGGGATTGGTGGCGGCGCGGACCAAGATCCTCCCTATAACAAATCATTACATTTTGCCAGCATCCCTTACGCCGAGCTGGGTGGTTTGGGGTCGGCTGCAGCGCAGCACCCAGCCGGCACGGTTAAGTGTGTGAAACTAGTTCAGGTACTAACCCAACTTTTAACCGTAAATCAGTGCGTTTCCTTCATTTCAGCTGGTTCAGCTCCCAGGTGAGCGGATCCAGAGGTGAGGAGCCGGGTGGAGGCTGAGAAAGCTGCGAAGAACTTGCTTTCCTCTTCCACTCCAGCCATAAGAGGCAACTTCAATGGGGTGAGACCCACCCTAAGATCTAAGCTCTAAGATCTTTGTGGCCGTGAAGACACAGTTAATTTAAGTGACTACCAATAAAAGTCTCTTTTCATGTCTGTTGCCTGTAGGTGCAAGGGATATTTTAGTGGCTTACGCATTTCGTATGAATCCAGCACAGGTAGTTTAGAGTAGTTGTATTTAATTTCTTAGTACTAAAAAATACTTTAACATGCTAAATGAGCATATTTTAATGCCAGTTTTTATCATTGTCCACTTTGACTTAAATCACAAATCGAAAACTACTCATCCTCTATTGAGTAAGAAAAATGCTATTTCTAAAATGTTAGGGTAAAATTAAAAATTTGAAATTTTATTTTACATTATAATTGCTTAAATAGATGCATACAGTTACAGTGTATCTACTTAGGAAAAAGCACTTCCAGTTGTAAAGTCTATATTAAATTACAAATTAATCTAATGTAATGGTTAAGAATTGATCCGACTCAGCCTTTCTTTAGGAAAATAGCTAAGGACTACCAATGCAAAACAACATCAGACACGATTATTTATATCCAGATTTTCTGCCAGCTGATTTATCATGGTTAAAATTGGTGATCACTTTGACTTAAATCAATCCACTTTGCTTTATTATGTGCGTGGAGGGAGGCTTTTGCCTGAAGCGGGAGAGCTGCGGGTCACTGCGCTGGATCCGTGGCTGCGGCTGATGATTTCGGGGACCGGGAAGTTTAGCTGCCAAGAGTTGTGCAACATCCTTTGGGACAATGTGGGTGAATTATTTAATGAGTTGTTTTGAATAAATGCAATTTATTTGCATAAAACTGTTCAGACTTGATTTAAAGAAAGCCACGTGAATATGCATGTGTGTGGCAGCATAGCGGATTCAGCCCTCTGCTTATCAACAGGGCAGAGCCATCAGCTCTCCCTGGGTCCTGCTCTGCAGGCATCTCACTGCCCTGGTGGAGACTGGGTGGGGAAGGGGGGCTCCTTCTGCAGAGCAGAGGGTGTTTCGGGCGCCAGGGACAGTTAGTTGCGAAGCCTGGTGGCCGCGGTGCACAGTCTGGCTCCTGCGGCCGGGTCTCTCCTCGGGGAGGGCAGGAGGCCCTTGCCATGCGGCACGATGCTGGGGTTTCCTGGGTTTTGTCCCCCACAGCAGGGCGGTGGGTGCTGCAGGCGCTGGGCTGGTCCCTGGCGTGAGGATGCCCAGGCTGGGGAAGCAGCTGCGGGTGCCCAAACCTCCCTCCAGTGCAGAGGCTGCAGGAGCACGGGCTGTCTCTGTCAGCGGCGTCCATCCAGTCCAGGGGCAGTCAGGAGCTGAGGACCCTTCCTCCAGGCGTCAGACAGCTCTGGAGGAGCCTGTGGGTCCTGGGGACCGGCTCAGGCATCTCCCCAGCACCGTCTCTGCTGTGCAGGTGGGCATTGCTCTGAGCTCTTTCGCTCCAGTTAATTGCTTCCTCGTCAAATTGCTCTGAGAAGATTTGAACATGACACTGACTAATGAGACACATGCCTCCATCTTGTACGTTTGTTCTGCATTTGCATCCTTCCCTACAGACGGAGCGGGACTCCCGTGGGGGAACGGCTCTGGAGGGTCCCTGGCAGCGCTGTCACAAGCGTTGGGCTGATGCACGGGCAGTCCTGGCGTGGCAGGGCTGAGGGGAGGGGGCAAAGGCGGGTGGTTGGGGCTCCCATAGCTGCGCTGTTGGTCAGTGCTGAGCATCACAGGTCGTCACGATGCCCTGTTTGCCCGTGTTTCACTGGGAGAAGGTGCGGGAGCAGGGGTGAAGTGTTTTCCTGGAGCTGAGCGTTCATGTCTCATTTCTGTTTTCAGTGACGCTGTTCAGCCTCGCAGAGAGCTTGTCTGTAAAGTGGGTCAATAGCAGTTACCTCACCCTAATGTTTAGGATGTGCCCTTCACTGTTTAAGGGCAGGCGCCAAAAGCAGCGTTAAGCGTCATCAGTGCACGAGCTGAGGCGAAGAGTCACAGCTCTACTTGGAGGCTCAGAGGCAGCGATGGCAGAGGTGTTAAGTGATGGAGAGAGAAACGGGAAGAAAGAGGTTTCACCTGTGATGACCACACATCAGAGAGAGAATTTTTCTCTCATTAACATGGGTTATGCTTTTGCTTCCCTGACTTCCAGCTGGACATGCTCATAAATACATTTAACATATAAATGGGACCTGCATTTCATTTTGGCCTGTCAGGTTCACTCCAGGGCCTCCAGCATCCTTGGATAATTTGCTGATGCTTCTGTCCATCCCTGTCTGATGCCAGAGCCAGCTTTGTGGTAGGGCACTGCACATGGCCTATGTGATGGCCCTCAAGTCCCTGTGGGAGATTCCTCCTGCAGCATTTCTGTCTCCAGTGCTCTGGAATAACTGGTCCTGTGCTTTCAGCTCTCGTGAGTCGAGCTGTAGGACACAGGGTTGTTTCTGTGGCTTCTCCTTTCCCATCTGCCCGGCACATGGGCTGTGGAAGCTTGCTGTCCCTTGCTGTCCTCCAGCCCGGCTGGAGAAGGGAAGGTGCCTGCATGGCAGCATGAGGGGCTGGGACGGGTGCCAGCGAGGGGCTCTGCCCTGATCGCAGACCTGCTGCACTGACCAAAGTGGAAATTCTCCTTGCTGTTGCTTTTTCTACTTAAAAAGAGGAAACCTCTTCTTGCAAAGTCTCTGCCGTCGATCTGTCCGATGGTTGCTGCTCTGCTGGCTCCCTGTGCCAGGAGCCAGCTCTCTGGGCAGAAGGTGGTGGAGGCAGGAGATGCCACCATGGCCCCACGGGATGGACCTGCTGTGAGGAAGGTGGCGATGCTGGTGGTGGGGCTGGGGGCCAGGAGGCCGAGCGGCTCTGTGGGGCATGGGGCGTACGTTAATGCTAGTGGAATGGATGGAGGAAAGCTTAAACAAGGCATGGAGGATATAACGGACACATTTTTCTTGGGCTGAATCGTCAAAATGGATATTTCTCTCGTCTTTCTGCGCTCTGTCCCCTAAACAGTTGCAGACCTGTAATTGCCAGAGCTTTTGTAGCTCGAAGGTTCAGCCATTGATCCATGCTGGGAGCTGAAGGTTTGTTTGCGGCCAACACGGACAGCGCAGGGTGGATTTCACAGATCCTCAGAGGGAAAGTGCTTGCAAAACATACT
Organism: Stercorarius parasiticus; assembly: GCA_013396915.1. NCBI lineage: Eukaryota > Metazoa > Chordata > Aves > Charadriiformes > Stercorariidae > Stercorarius > Stercorarius parasiticus. The sequence goes on from VWZL01003802.1 coordinate 56,849, forward strand.
GCGCCGTAAGTGTGAGGTCCTGCTTGTGCCTGCGACCAGGAGCTCGGGAGCAGGCACAAGCTTGTGCTAGGCACTTAATTTTTTTTTGGAAAGAAGACAAGAGGGCAGCACTCCCTCTCTTTCCTTGCCTGTGCTTAGAGGGCAAAGTGAACATAATTGAGCCATAATTCACAGTTACTGGAAAGAAAGCATGGGCCACAGTGTGAGAAGCAGTATTGAAGCTTTATATTACAGCTATCTCCAGGGGAGATTATTTTTATTAACATCTGGGTTGGTGGAAAATTCTGAGATTAGCTTCATTTTTAATGTATGGTTCTCTGTGGATCAGCCCAAAAAGAGCCTTCCTGCTGTCTCCAGCTGCCGAGCTGTTGGTGTTCCTGTGCCTGGCAGTGCTGTGACACGACACCTGATGTGTTGAAGATGCCCAGATCGAAATGAGTGTCCGAAGTTATTTATCAACATTTCTAAAAAAGATCTGGATGTGAAATCTTAGGTGAAAACCCCACATAAATTATTGGAAATTTACAGTAAAAATGATCAGTGCTGCAGACCCACTTCTTCACAAAACTTCTGCTGACTCGATTTGCATGCATGAAAAATGCATGATGGCAGAGCTGGAAGTGCCAGCAGAGAGAAGCAGCATCTCTGCCCGCAGGGATTTGTTGTGACACTGTGGGGCCCTCCTTGCCAGTTGCATCCCGTGTCCGTGGGACGGGCCCATGGGCAGATCCCGCCCACACGTTGTGTCCCCTCCATCCCACGGCAGCCCAGCCAGCGAGGCAAGAGCTGAGCCCTGCTTGTGCCTGGCTCTGTCCTGGCTGGTGTGGGCACAGGCTGCCCAGAGGCTGCCGCTGGGGCAGTGCCACTGCGCAGCAGGACCACCCGCTCCTCGGTGGGGTGCGCTCGCACCAAGATGCGCGCCTCCGTGCAGGCTCGGTAACCAAGGTGAAAGCGTCTGCCAGACTGGTGTCGGCACTCGCGGGGGCTGCGCGTGTCGTCCCGTTTGATACTTTGATCTAAGAGGTGCTCTTTTAGTGAAATCGGTGTGAATGATGCACAAGGAAGGTCTGAAGTTGGCGCATTCCCCTGCCTGACAGCAGTGGGTTTGGGAGGAGTATCCCATGTGCTGTGGAAATATGGGTCGTGTAGATAGAGCCATGTAGGGCCAGTGCCGATGTCCTATACCATGAAGGACGTCTGCCTCAGGGCACCCAGGGTCCCGCTGCAGACTGCCAGCAGTGAGATGGGCAGGGTCTCCACACCTGCGAGGTCTCAGTGGGTCCCCACCATGGGGCTGCCCAGAGGGTGTCTGCTGGCCAACTGTCCTTGTCCGTGTCTGGCCAGGGTGGAGACTTGCACCCCATCAGGGTGCTGGCACTGTCCTTGAATCCTCTGCAGTGTCTTTCTGGTGCCTGTCAGGAGGAACCAGCAGTCGCACCCGCACCACGGAGCCCCTTGAGGTGCAGCCACCCTGCAGCGCCCAGGGACACGGTGCTCCTGGTCACACCCTGGGGCCAGGGCTGTGGCTCTGGTCCTGCCCTTGCCTTGCGCGGCTGACACGTGTCCCGGTGTGGCTGGGGCTCCTCAACGCCCACGTCGTGCCTGCAGGGACCTCAGAAGTGTCCCTGAATTCTTAAATTACGTCTGAAACATTTCCTGATGCGCTTTCACGCTTGGGTTTTTCTCTGCTGATAGCTTGGCAGTGGCTGTTGGATGACTATGGATCTGATCTGCTAATGCGTTACTTCTGGGTTTATCTGAGCGTACGCCTGGCGTGATGGGGACTCTGGGGTTCGTTACTGTTGGACCAGTTCCCTGATCCCACTCATCGTCTGCGAGCGCTGCCCTTGTGGGAGGGAGAGGGGGATCGCTTCTCGTGCGCTGGGTTTGGCTCACCCCACAGCACAGCCTCAGCTCCCTCTGTGTTTGTCATCCCCTCCCTCAGCAGCTTAATTGAATTGTAATAATAAATTTACGAGGTAACCTTTCATAAAGTACACGCTGTTAGCGTTCTTTGTTGCCCACATTTCGCAGAGACTCGGTGTAACACATTAGAGCATGCTGTTCGTTTTCAGACTAGAGTTTTATCAAGCATGGGTGAGGTGACTCATGTTTTCTCCCTGGATTTTGGAGGAGGGCTGGGACCTGTGCATGCAGAGAGGGGCTTGGTCTGAATGCACCGCCCTGCCGTGCTGTTCAGCATGCGCCTCTGGCTTTAAATGTTTTCTTTTCTGTCCCTAGCATTTCTCAGCCTGGGGTTAGAGTTTTTGAATCATATACCTTAAAAATGGGTATCTACACAAGGGATGAAGAAACATAATTGAAATTATTTCTTTCTTAGTGCCATGCAGGGACCAAACACAGTACAAGAAGTTAACAGAAAAAGGCTTTAAGAGGGAGGAACTGGAATGCACGTCGTGCACAGCTCGGGAGATGAGTTCACTGCCCAGCACCACTCTGACTCTCTGGCTGTGTCAGTTTTTTATGCATTTAATTAGAGAGCATATTTTTAAAAACTTGCAATGTTGTGGATGGGTGTGTGGCAGGATGGACTGCACAAGCCAAGTGCGTGAAGGTCCTCGCTGTAGTGGGTGAGATTACATCAAAGGTGAGAGTTTGGCAGTGGGTTGTAAGTAATTGTAAATCTGAAGATGTTCAAACTTGGACTCGCCAAATATCCCATAGAAGATGGTTCTGCGGTGGATTCCCTCCTTTTTTTCCCGTCTCTCATTGTGTCTTATCCTAGATATTTTTGTGGCAACGTGGGCTTTTTTTCTAGAACCTTGGGCCACTTCTCTACTGTCTGCTTCTTGGCGGAGACAGGAGAGGGCTGTGGAGCAGCACTGTCCTTCATTAGGCATCCTAATCTATCTGGAAAAAGCAGATGAAGCTCTCCCAGCCTGAGGAATGGCTGGTGGGCCTGAAACCCCGTCCATCTTCTTTAGCTGTGTTGGCTGAGTTGACAGTAGACAGTAGTAGACAGGACCTCTTGCTTCATACCTGGGCTGTCGTACAGCCGCAGATGGCAATGGCAGAAGAGCGTGGGGTAGCAAACCCTTGGGAGATGTGTTTCCTTACCTTGGCCTGTGGCACCTGGCTGTGATGCAGCAAGAGCTGTGGGGATCAAGCTGTGAGTGAGTTGTAAGTGTGGAAATCCAGTTTGTTCGTTAGTTATGGCCACGGTGCAGCTGGGGACGGTGCCTGTGCACACCCAGGGCACACCAGCTACCTCGGTGGTCCCAGGTCTCCTGTGACGTCTTCTGCATCCCGGAGACCATGGGCCAGCCGGGGTGATCTCTGTACCTCGACAGCAAGCATTCCCCCTTCTGGGGCTCCTCAATTTGCAGAGGCCCCGGAGGGTTTGTTCTCAACATGGGGAGTCACGACTCGTGAAAGAGTAGTCTGGTTCTGGTTCGCCCAAATCCACTTTACACCGTAGGCAAGCTCCGAGTGAGAACATGGGCTTTATGCGAGGAAAAGAAAATGTTAAATCCCAGTGCAGTTACAAAAGAGGTAACAGAGCACAGTTTTAGAATATATCTTGCATTTACAATTTTATTCTTTCAGCTACGGGAAGCTGAATTTTCTGCCTGCCAGTGTTCTGCATCCAATTTACTCATCTGGAGCATTTTCTGATGCAGAAATCTTGATCTCCAATTTATACTTTTTATTTCCAAATTAGCTTATATATACACAAAATTTCAAAGCTTGTCCTACTGCCTGCCCCCTATTCTCTACTGATGATGGGACCTCTCGGTATTCTGACCATGCATTTATTGCTTGTTTCTTTGAAGAGAAGCCCAGCAGAACGTAGAAGCATGTTTGAGAAAAAGCATCTCTCTGATACCAGAGATTCTCCTGCTTCATCTCCAGCCTGTTCATTTCTTGTTTCAAAAAGCAAATGGAATTATTTCCATAAAGTCATATTTGGCAAACTATGTAGTCAGAAGATTTTAACATTGTTTTCAGTTTGGCTTTTGGTTTACTAGCAGTTCATGAAGATTTGGCATGACACGATGTTACACGCTGTGGGTCCCCAGGGACAGTGCACACCATGGGCTTTGCCTCAGAGCAGTATTCCTTTCTCAGCCATCCACAAACTGAAATTTTCTCTTTCATGTCACTGGGTTTGGTCAATTGATTGCCTGCAGGATGAGGAACGAGGCCTGCAGCGACCCCGTGACGGTGGCTGGAGCGGGAGGTGGGACTGGCGGGTGGGCTGACAACCTGTGGTGGCTTGGCCATGGGGAGGGATGCGGCTCACCGCTCCAGTCACACCCGGGCACGGCCCAGGGAGTCCTGGTGGGAGGAAGACTGCTCACCGCGGCCCTCGGGAACGGGTCAAATATGAGCAATGTGTGCTTTCAGTCCCTGCTGCTGCCTCGCGTCTGCTCTCAGTGAAGTGTCAAACAGGGTCTGAGATGTCAGTGCTTTGGGATGGGCTGCGTATGTTGGGTGTAAGGGGGCTTGTGATTGTGATCCCGGGGTTTCTCCGGCAGGGAGGCAGAGCCGAGGGCTACCCCGGTGGTCAATGCAATGGGGATGGAAGAGTGCACGCTTGCGCTTGGCACTTGAGTCCAAGGGACCTTACTAATTTTTCCTGTAGCTTTGCAGCAACCTTAATTGGTCGTGCTGGCTTATGGATTCATAATTGGTAGAGATACTGATGTGTATTTATGGCAATGCGCAGGTTCTCATTTGTGGCTGCAGTGTCAGTATGCCAGGTGCTGTATAAACATATATAAAGACAAATTTTTCAGCCTGCAAATGTTCTTATTTGTACCTCTGTTTTCTTGCTTAAAGTTACATTTCAGTCTATGCTTTCTTTCCAGTTAATATGTTGCATAAAAAGCGTGTGCAGGAGCATCGATACAGTTTTACTAATAACCTTGAGTTATTTGTCTGTCTTTGTAACTGTACAACACTGTAGTGATCCATTAAAGTAATTGTTGTGTTTAAATATTTGTTTTACTAATCTTTCCTTCCGTTGATCACTTTAGATTAACTAATAAGTATGAACTGTTTTCTGAATTCCTTTCATTCTTTTTGGTACTTTTCTGATACTGAGGAGTCCTGACATCGATGCGTCATCTTAAATGTGTCTGCTTCAGCCATTCTGTGGTGTAATGCTCCAAATCCAAGAACCAAAACAATTAAAACATCCAGTAAGCATTTTCCCAGCCTGACTTGTCACCTTGATACTGTTCGTCCCAAATATCCCAAGAAAGCAGCTTGTTTGCTTCCATGGGTGATCGCAGCATGGTTTGCTGTCCCTGCCTGTTGGGAAAATGTATTTTCTGGTGCTGTCTTTTTCTCATCATCTGCTGTCCCTCTGTCTGAGGCTTTCGTGCAGTGCCAGTCACTGTGCTGTGTTAGCAAGGACATTTGCACAGCAGCGGGTACGTGGACTGGCTAAGGGGCAGCTCTGGGCTCTCTGGTTCCAGTGCAACACGCGGCACAGAACGAACTTTGTTCCATCAGGGAGCGTTAAGCATCGTGGAGCTCTGTTGGGATCTCCTTCCAGCTTGTGTCCTTTCGTGGGATGACCTGGAAAAAACCTGTCGGCGCCGTTATCACAATGTGACGGTGGGCGCTGAGCTGTCTTTGCCTGTTGGTAGGGTCTGCTGTCCCACCACCCGTCCTGGTGGCTGGAGCCACCCGCGGTGACCCTGATGGGCCAGTGGCTTGGGCTGCAGCTGGCTGTCCTGCGGCTGGACGTGGAGAGCAGCTCTCTGGAGAGGGCGCTCTGTGCTTTGCTCATGTAGCTGCTGTGAGGACCCCAGGGCTCCTGTGCACAAGGAGCTGTCTCTGACCTCCAGCATTTTCCCTGGACACTCACGGTGTTCCTATGGGAGAGCTGTTTCTGTCCCTGTGCATGTGAAGTAGGGATGCCAGGCTGTGCTTGTTTAGAGAAACCAGCAAAGCAGAAGGAGCTGGGAAATGAGGAGCAAAAGGGCTCCCTGCTGCCCTCCCACTCCTTAGGCTGCCTTGGCGTACAGACCGTCCCACAGGATGGGGCTGAGTGGCCCTGAATGTGCATCTCTGCACAGAGCAGGATTGCCAATCCCAAAATGGAAGGGCTGGATCCCCGTCTTGGAGGCACTCAGGGTTCCCATTGGCACCACAGTGCCTGCAGACAGTGCTGGGCTGCACGTACAGAGATGTGCCTCTCTCTGCTGTGCTCCGGCTCTGCGCGTCTCTAGCCTCAGGCAGAGCAGGAGCTGTGCCCTGCTCCCTGCCCTTGGGCAAAAAGGGAGTGGGGCACTTGGGAATGCTGCTTCTCTTTGGGGATGCTAGGCAGGACGTTGCAGATTATCTCACCGCTCTGCTGGGGGAATTTCCCTGGGGACCCTGGCTGTCCACAGGCCAGTATAAAGCATGATGGAGAATTAGAATCCCAGAATTATTAAGTCCAACCATCAACCCAACACTGACAAAAACCATCACTAACCCACGTCCCTCAGCACCGCGTCTGCCCGGCTTTTAAATCCCTCCAGGGATGGCGACTCCACCACTGTCCTGGGCAGCCTGGTCCAAGGCTTGATAACACTTTTGGTGAAGAAATTTTTCCCAATATCCATCCTAAACCTCCCCTGGCACAACTTGAGGCCGTTTCCTCTTGTCCCATCGCCTGTTCCTTGGGAGAAGAGCCCGACCCCCCTGGCTACCCCCTCCTTTCAGGGAGCTGGAGAGAGTGAGAAGGTCTCCCCTCAGCCTCCTTTTCTCCAGGCTGAACACCCCCAGCTCCCTCAGCCGCTCCTCACCAGACTCCTGCTCCAGACCCCTCCCCAGCTCCGTTGCCCTTCTCTGGACACGCTCCAGCCCCTCGATGTCCCTCCTGTAGTGAGGGGCCCAAAACCAGACACAGCCCTCGAGGTGGGGCCTCACCAGGGCCGAGGACAGGGATTGCGAAGCTGTTCCCGTGGTCCCTTTGCAGTACTGTGGTCGCAGGCTGTTGGGATCCTCAAGGAATGCTGACTTGTGCCAGGAGCAAGTGTTGTGCCTGTGAGGGGGTGAGGCAGTGCAGTCCTTTCCCTGGGGGTGTTCTCTCCCTGGGGATCATCAGCCTGGAGCCGTGACGCTGCTTTGTCTTCAAGACTTTTGCCTTGCTGTTGGCCGTGCCCAGGCCGGCGGTGCTGGCTGCTTGCATTTGCTGGGGTTTTCTCCGAGAGCACTGCGGGTTTCTACCAGCAACTGAAACTAAATGGCGTTTCTTCCCGCTGCTAGTGCTTGTTTATCAAGGCACAGATTAATTTAGGGACTGGTACTCCAAATGAAGCTGAACTGGAGCTGGATGGAGGTCATTTCCCTTCCCTGTTCTGTGATCTGACAGAGTGTATTTTTCCACAACATTTCTTTTTCTCTACCCCCTGCCTTTTTGCTGTTAAATATATTTCTAATTTGCGGTCTCATGTGTAGGTCATTATCAGGCATTGCAACTTGCGTAGTTTCTCTGCTCTGCTGAGTATGTGTGTGTGGGAAGTTTTAAAAAACAGGATCCATTTTTGCTGAATCTCATTGTCTAGAAACATATTGCATTTTGTGGTATAACTTGCAATAGTATATACTCGATGGTATAACATCCTGCTTAATTAGGATGCAAAATTTATTGGTGTCATCTTATTTCCTTTTAATAACTTCGCTGTTTGATTGACCCCAGATGCCGTCCAACCTCATTCCTCCATTCAAGTCTTTGTCATTATTTATTGTTCTGCTATACGTTTCTTCAGCCCTTAGCTGGTGTGATGGTGGCATATCCATGACAATTTTGATTAATTAAAATCATGCAAATCAGATGTCACGAAGCAATCTTAAACAATGACTCTAAAACATGGCATTTAGTCCATTTCCATGGTCCAGTAATTTTACAGTTCTCAATGTAAAGAAAACTTCTGTCAGTCTGTTAAAAGTCGTGCTTTTCCTGGTGATCCCAGTTTTAATGAAACAGTCCATAACTGCATTTGGCTTGTAGCTCAGTGTTGCTGTAGACCACTCATTCTCTAAATGTGTCCTGACATTCACAGGTCATTGGCATCGTTAAAGGCTTGGTTGATTAATTAAACAGCCAGCTAGCCTAACGAAATCCTCTTCCCTGCTTCTGATAGTCTCTTCGTTGTTACTGGTTAATCGATGGAAATTCATAGGTTTTTTTTTTTTTTTTTTTATACCCATCGTTTTACAAAATTGACTTCTGTAACAAGTGGCCATTGGAGCGGAGGAAGCCTCGAGTGGTGACGGGGGAAGGCAGCAAGTGCCCAGGGCAGAACGCGCCAGGCAGCAGTGTGTGCGGGATGGGCAGCCATGCGTGTGCGGGACGGGAGCGATGCGTGTGCGGGACGGGCAATGATGCATGTGCGGGATGGGCAACCATACGTGTGCGGGACGGGAGCGATGCGTGTGCGGGACAGGCAATGATGCATGTGTGGGATGGGCAGCCATAAGTGTGCGGGACGGGCAGCCATGCGTGTGTGGGACGGGCAATGATGCATGTGCGGGATGGGCAGCCATATGTGTGCGGGACGGGAGCGATGCGTGTGCGGGACGGGAGCGATGTGTGTGCAGGACGGGCAATGATGCATGTGCAGGATGGGCAGCCATACGTGTGCTCGGGATGGGTAGCCATATGTGTGTGGGGTGGGCAGCCCTGCGTGTGCGGGATGGGCAGCCATGTGTGTGTGGGACGGGCAGCCAGCCACGCGCAGAGGAGGGAGTCGGGGCAGGGAGCTGATGCTGGGAGCCCACGGGGAGCACCGGAGGGGAGAGGGAGCAGCATCCTCTGACGGGTGGGAAGAGGTCATAGTCCAGATGCGAGCTGGGAGATTGTTAGACCAGCAGGGCCTGCTTCAGTACAGCAAAGGTGTTTTCATTCACTTCCCTTAGTAACGTCTTGATGTTAATTTTCTGTGTAACGAGGTGTTGTAGTTGCTGCAGGGAAAGCAGAATCAAGGTAGTGCCGTGAGCTGACCTGAGCGATGTTGGGGTGAGCGTGGTGGCTCTGGACACTGCACCGATAGCACTTGGTGGGGTCTCTCCAGCGCGGTGGGAGGCTGAGGCGTCTGGATGATGATAAATTGAATGGTAGCAGCTCAGATCACCTCCTTTTGGAGAGCACACATTCCTCTGCTGCCACCTCCTTCTGTAGGGTTTTCACCAAATTGTTAGCTTCTGGGCTAGCTCACCTGCTGGTACTTTGAGCAAAATACTAATATATACTAGGTGTGTATGTATATATGCACTATATACTAAGTAGCTGGAATTATGGCACGTGCCTCAGGATGGACTTGTCATTGTAAATTATGGATGACTGTGGCAATGTAAAATGATTTGTGAAATATTTTATTTAGAATCACAGAATCACAGAATGGTTTGGGTTGGAAGGGACCTTTAAAGGTCATCTAGTCTAACCCCCTGCCATGGGCAAGGACATCTTCCATTAGACCAGGTTGCTACAACCTGACCTTGAATTTCATAACAAAAACCCTTAGAAATTAAGTAACACATACTTTTAATAGTTTTCTTTCTCTGTATTTCTTAATGTTCATACCTCTGTTGAAATCCTCCTTTTCCTTCTTAGTGATGTTAATGAAAGCTCTGCATCTTCTTAGAGTTTCAACAGTGTTCGTTTAATTGATACCCTTGTTTTAGTTTCCATTAGACCAAAGCGAATGTATGGATAAGATTTTTCATGGTTAGTGACCATTTTTTTCTTACTGAGAAGCCTTTCTTAGCACCAAGAAGTTGTAATTTCTATATGGTTGTTAGACCATTTTTAGTCCACTGTGTTCTCCCAGATTCTTATTGCACAGACGTGTTCAATTGTTGTCGTCTTCTTCACTGGGTTGGTTTAGAGTTTTTCCTATTTTTTTGCTGCTGTGACCAAAGTAATTGAATCCTGCCTCAGGGTCTTTGTTTTCTGTGGGAACCGTGATATAAATTTCCAGATAGACCCAAAGGAGTCTGCAGAATTTAAATGCAGCAGCCTGCAAACTCTGCAGTTGCTATTAGAAGAAAAATGCTAATTTTTTTAAACTGGATAAAATATGGAAGTAAGGCAGTCAATATTGGCCCTCCTAATACTATTTAACTTACTATTAACTTTAGTTTATTTGACAACTTGAAATTCCTTTGTGCAGCAGAATTTTTATTGAAAAACATGGTAATATTGTAAAGTTGTCCTGTGTGAACCTGGAGGCTGTGGTTGCCTGGGAACAATCAAGCTTTCGGGTTGCCGTTGGGAGGCTGCCAATGCTCCGCATGTTGGACAAATACTGGCAGAATTGATCATCAGAGGAGTGGTTAATAAATTTATCAACGTTGTCATTATTTTTTTTTAATTAAAAGCCACTGAGTAGAGCAGCACGCCTCTTCCCGTGCCTCTCTTGGCTCTCCGGCTGGCACGGCTGCGATCCCCACGGCTCTCCGGGCTCTTGGGGTGCTCCTTCACCGGGGGGGAGGCAGCGGGGGGCGGCAGCCCCTTGACGGGGCAGCTCAGCCAAAGGGCTTGTGCGAGGGCACCTGCGGCATTGCCGGGACCCTTGGCCACGGCAGCCCCGTCTCTGAGTCCTCAGTGACAGCGGAGAGCGGGGACATGGCAGCCGGAGCACCAGGCGCCTCAGCCACCGGAGCGCGGTCCCCTTCAGGCACCCAGAGCTCGGGGCAGAGCCACACAAGGAGGCAGTAAGTGCGACGAAGGAACAAACCGAATTAACAGCGTAAAGTGTTGGGGAAGTTTCACAACAGAATGGATCAGCAGGTGAGTGTTGAAGCAAACTGATTTAAAAAAACAAAACAGTAGGTAATTACCAAAGGAATTTTAAGTATGGAGCCGATGAGTAGGTAGTAATAATGTGCATTTTCTTTTCACTCAAAACAGTTGTTATATCAGGGAAAAGAGATTAGCAAGAAGGAGCTGTTGGAGCCATCTTTAGCAAAACCTTAGTGTCAATGTGGAGAGCTGAAGACCAATGAACTTATGTGTGTTATAGTGGTTATACTGTTAATGGAAAACAGGAAAATTTATCAGCTGGAAAATAATTTCCGGTGAGATTTCACCATTTCATTTTCAGAAGACCATGTCTCCCTAATCTATTTTACTTCTTTAATAAGAGAGAATGAATATAAGAGAGCTGACTGACGGGATTTATCAAAACTTCAAACCAGCTTGATGGAAACACTTCTGAAAGGGCTGTGGAAGTTACATGTGGAGAGCAGAAGAGCTGCACTGCACCGAGTGCCAGGCGAAGAGGTCGGCATGGGGAAGCGTGAGCAAATGATGGATTCTTGTCTTCAGGAGGGTTTGGCAGGGTGCTGAGGGGAGGAGAGAAAACACCTCGGAAGTAGAAACTTTGTTCAGAGTATGAATAATTTGCAGAGGAGCACAGCGAGCAGGCAGACGTGAGTGCGGTGACATGGGGTCGGACAGACCTCGGGGGTCCAGCAGGGTCCTGTTGGGAGCGATAGGCAGAGCTGCTGCCCCTGGAGGGGTGAGGACAAACCCTGGAGGGGTGAGGAAAGGACACGCACGCAGTGATGCCTCCTCAGGGAACCTTTCCATCCTAAATCAGCGGTTGGCTTAGCGGCTCCCCAGGCTGGAGGTGAGTTACCGGATAACCCCCAATAGATGTCTTTTCCAGGAAACTGTAGTATTATACTTTGAATGCATATCAGCTCTTTGTGCTTGTGCCAAGGGTGGAGAAAAAGGGAGCTGCAGGCAACTATGGCCTCTCAGCCTCACCTTGGTCCCTGGGAAGGTGATGGAGCAAATCACCTTGGAAGCCCTGGCCAGACACAGGAAGGACAGAAGGTGATTGGTGATGGCCAGCGTGGATTTACCAACCAACCCAGGTTTCTCCATCAGGGCGTCTGGCTCTGAACGAGGGTAGCACAGGAAAGGTTGTTAGCCCCGGGCTTAGGGAGGTGTTCAGTGTGGTGTCTGCAGCATCCTCGTTGCCAAACGGGACAGGGATGGTTTGGGCAGGAGGACGATGAGGTAGGTGGGAAGCTGGCTGGACCACCAGGCTCAAAGGGTGGGCCATGTGGAGTCCAGCTGGTGGCTGGTTATGAGCCCATTCCTCAGGGATGGACACAGGTGCCCGTACCGTTTGGTGTCTTCATTGACACTGACCGGGGCCCTGAGAGGCTGTGGGGTCTCTGGCCTTGGAGACATTCAGCACTCACCCACCACAGCCCCGAGGAGCTGCCTGCTCTGAGCCAGACCAGCTTTCTCCAGGACCCTTCCTCTGGCGTGAGCCTGTGACTTGCTGATGTGGAGCTCCACAGCAAACACATGCTGGGTAGTAAGGACATACTGATTCTTTGACCTGCTTTGACTCTACTAGTTTCACTTAATACCCTCCCATGTTTTGTTTTGAAAGAGACTTTTTTGCTGGTGGGTAGGAGTTAGTGTAATTTTACAGAAGCGATGCAATTGTAACAAACAGGGTGTACGTGCAAAATCTTGTAGTCTTAAGTATGAAGGAAAAGGATCCAGCCACAAAATTAGGCTGGTTGTTGAGACCTCAAGGCAGAGGGGGTGTAGGTTAATGTAAGATGGGAGAAGCTGCAGCTTTGAAGAAAAGGGTGGTAGTGAACTGTAACCCAAGAGTTATTACTGCAATTAGAGTCAAATCTGGGTAGGGTGCTCCGGCTGGGTTAAGCCAAATGCCCGATGATGCACGCCGTGCTGATTTGTGGTTATGACTATGCAAGTGAAGGTACCTGGGAGACCAATTTGGAGTCGATTGCCAGAGCCTGGCGGCATGCTTTGAGCAGATCAGCGCGAGTGTGTCTAATGAAGATGTCCTATCTGTCACCTTGTCTTGTGGTGTTTGCATCAGTTCCCAAGGAGATAATACCTGTTTGTCTTTTCCGTGCCACTTTTGGTTTTGTCATGTTCCTTCTCAGTCTTCTCTTTCCAGACTGACGAGTCTTGTCCGTTTAGTTGAGCCTCACATGGGTGTCACTCCAGGCCATTGATCTTTTCCCCCTTGTCCGCACATTTTCTACTTCTGGTGTGGCCTTTCTGAAAGGGGAGCCGGGACTGCGGGTGGCCTTGAGGACGTGGGCATACCAGGGGCTCACGCTGTGACGTGGTGGTGCTTTCTGTTCCTTCCATCCCTGCTGTGCTGTCGGGCACCTGCTGAGCGTGGCTGTGGTGGGGTCGCAGGACTGCTGGCCACAGCCGGGCAACAGCCAGCTCAGAGCCTGTCAGCGTTAGCATTTTACTTGTGTGGGGTTGATCTGCTGTATTCTTTAGCCGCTGGCGCTGTGAGGTCCTTCTGCTGGGTTCTGCAGTTGGCTCTTGGTTTTACCACGCCAGGGACCTTCGTTGTTGGCTCACAGTTTGCCTCCCCTCCCCGGACCATCCCAGACCATCCCAGACCCGCCGGCAGCATGGTCCTGTGGGGCTCTGCTGTGAAAACTGCCTGGTTTCCTGCCTGCCCTTCGCGGCACATCTCGTGCTCAGCTGCGGAGGGACCCTGCCCTCTCCCCCCGGGGCAGCAGAGCTGCTCAGCAGCACAGGGCTGTCTGCAGCAAGCCCAGAGAGGGGGTTCAGGGGGACCTAATCTGTAACACGAGCATAAAAACACAACGGACAGGAATCTGTGTGGATGATGCAAAATAAGACGCATTAAAGAGAGAAACATGAACTACTTTAATGCCTGTGCAATAGGCTAAACTGAATGCCCCAACACTGGAAAGGCACTTGGGGGTTAATGTAGGAAATTTGGATCGTAAAGATCCATAAGGACCTAAATTGACCCCTGAGCCCTTACATTAACAACCTGATCCATAAAGACCTTATGAATCCATAAGATCTTTATGGATCAGGTTGTTAGGCTGTGCTAGAAATGCCTGTTTTGCAATATGCTAAGTATAAAAATACAGAAGCAGGAGTAAATATATTGCCTCTGTTGACAATTCTTTCATATGACTAAAAGCAGTAGTGGAGTTATGAATAAAGATGTGAGCATGAGTGCCATAAATAAGAGCACAAAAAGGCCCCACTGGGCCAAACCAGTGTCTGCCTGACCCACTATCTGTCTCCAGCAGCGGCCAAAGCACAAAGGACGTGCATGAAATCTGGCTGCTTTCTGCAGTCCGTTCCCCCCATGCTCCTCCCGTTTCAACAACTGCTGTTTTAGGGTTGTTAGAGGCTGCATCTCCATCTTCTCGTTTTTTTATATACAAATGCAGAGCAAAGTAGACCTGGGCCCATCAAAATAAATTATCTTTTACTTGATTCATATGCAGAGTTTTGCAGGTAGCTAAGGACTAATGCCAGATCTAGGAAACCAGGAGTGCGTACTGGAGAGGATGTGGGGTTTGGCCGTCTGAAAGGAATGGAGTGGTCAAAGTAAACGGAACCCAAACTGCCACATGCTTTAATGAAACGTGCTAATGTGGTGCCTGACGAGGGAAGCAAGGGGATAGTGAATTGAGGTTAGGACAGTATTTTGTAGCTGTATATCACAGCTGGGAGACAGATGCTGGAATATTGCCTCTGGCTCTGATTCTGCGCTTTAAAAAGTGTATTTGAAATTAAAGAGGGTGCTGAAAAGAGCAACAGAAATGATCTGAGATCTGGAGAAAATGCACTGCCATCTATGAACAACAGCCTCTTCTGCTCACCCTAACTGAGACTGAGGGGTGACGGTGTTAAATGGGGGCTGCCAGCGTAGCAAGAAACTGAGTATACTGAAGAGCTATTCAGTATCACAGAGAAAGGTATAACAAGAAATAATGATTGTATTGGAAGTTTAAACAAGGGAAAACAAATGAGAACTAAGACATAACCTTTTTTCATTGAGGATGAGTCTTTGCTTGTTAATTTATCCAGGGAGGGAGCGTGGTTTCCATCACGTGACGTTTTTAGAGTCAAGTTGCATGCTTTTTAGGAAACTGTTGGCCAACTTCAAGTAATTTCGTTCATTATGGGAGTTACTGGTTGAAATTTACGGGCGGCAGTGATACATTGCTCAGGTGAGATGATCATACTGGACCTCTTGGCTTTGAGTGTGCTGAATGAGAGGGAGTGCCAAACGTGCTGTGAAGGCAACTACAGTATGCTCTTTTCTCTGGTTTCTTCCATTCTCTAGTCAAACTTGGTTTCATTTACTCCTTTATACTGAGAAGTTCTGTATCTCTTTTGTATGTGTTTATTAGGACCTGGCTATCCAACTAACATGTCTCAGTCTTGATGCTGGATGAACAGGAGATCTTATTCCCTCTTCTCCAGAAGAAGCTTTGCTCTACATAGCTTTTTTCAGCCCTTGGTAGAGCTAAATCTTTCCAGGTCCTCATTTTCCAACTAGTTAGACACAGGGTTTTTGGTTTTTTTGTGGCTATGTTTGTGGTGTTGCAGTGAGCCAAGGAAACATTCCCAGGTCACTGAAGGTAACAGGCTCTTTAACTGGCTCTTTGGTGGGATCAGCTTGATTTACAGGTCCAACACTTTTGCATTTCGCTCTGTGCTGTCTTCCCTGTATGAAGAGTTCAGCAGTTGGATGAAACTGGCTGGCGATTTTGCTCTTCAGCAGCCCTTTCCATGCAGGTGGCTAATAATAAAGCTGTTGTAGCTCTGTGTAAGAGGGAGGTTTTGCCTGAACCACTCACTTAGAGTTAATCAGGAGCTGAATCTCTTTAAACATTCATTTCAAGCTGTGTTTCTATCAGAGGCAGCTGCTCCTCTGAAAGCACCGACTGGTGGGACTATAGGATGGGGCTGGTTGTCACTGTCAGTGCTACTGAAGAGTCGTAATAAGGGGGCTCTTGGACTCCTGTTTTTCAAGTAGAAGTAGCTGGATGGCTTCCTGTCTCAGGCAATGGATTCCGGGCGATGATACAACAGTCAGCAACATCCTTCCAGAATGGCTCAGGAGCAGCAACCATTTTGCTGGAAAACCCGTAGAGCCAAAATACTTTATTATCTGCAGCACATAACTCTGCAAGGAGGGCTCGTGCGCCGGGTGCTTTCCTGCTAGGAGCTGAGAACCTCCCTCCTGCTCTTTATCTTGTTTCCTTTTGGTGGAGGCAGCTTCTCCCAGCGTGGCGGTTAGCACATGGGATAGCAGGGCCAGAGCTTTCCTCAGGAGATGATCTAAGCCCAGAAATTCCTGTTGTTTTGCCAGCATACACAATTGCTCTCTAAGCTGGTCCCAGTTTGCCTTTCACCAGCATCCAGCGCAGCAAAAGCTTGTGCTGGTTTCTCCTTTCCTCCACAAAAATGCAGAGTGGTGGTTGCTGTGGTCCCTGCAGAGCCCAGCTCCTTCCCTGGACCATGGCCCTGGAGGGAAACAAGCTGCAACAGTGACGTTCAACCCGTCCCACGGTCCCTGGACAGAGTGGGGACTGCTGCCGGCCCCCAGCCTCTGCCAGCAGCGCTGTGGTGGGTCTGAGGGGTCGCTGGTTGGAGTGCTCCTGGTCACGGCTGTCTTGTGTCTCTGGTCCCTTCTCCCGCCAGCAGGTGAGCGAGGCCAAGAGGATCCTGCAGGATTTCACACACTGCAGGGGACCAGTGATGCCTGCCCCGCATCACAGGAAGAGCTGCTGCCGCAATTGCTGCTTGAGGGGACAGGCTTTTCGCGAGTAATTGGCAAGAAAAAATGTACAATTGGAGAAAACTCAACATAATCTTTTCAGGAAAGGTGAAAAAGTTACCTGGGCTTTGTTTGTTTTACACATAGCGTCTGTTCCTGTAACTTTGTCCCAGCCCCGGCGTCAGCAGGAGCCGCTTGCTCGGCGCAATGCCGGGCTGGGTGCTGCGCAGCGCTGCAGGCTCCCCTGGCGCGCTCAGCTCCAGCCCTCGGGTGTGAGTGTGTCCTCTGCAGGCTGCTCTCTGCCTCTGGTCACCTTTGTCTTCTTTCCCTTTACCTTTTTCCTGTTTGTGTTGTTTCCTGAAAAGACAGGCCACCAGACCTGCTCGTGATGCAGAAGATCTGGGTGTGCTGCCAATTCATGAGTGTCATAGCAGCCCTTTCTACACCATTTCAGCTCAGATCCCAGCAAGGACCCCACGTGGCTCCGCTGATGAACTCCTGTGTCAGGAAACTTGCCTGGTTAACCTTCACCTTTGTTTACTGTCTTCCTTGTCAATGAGGGATCCAAATGAGTGCTTTCTTGCTTCTGGCACTTTAGTTTATGGCAGCAAGGGACCTGTTTGGAAATGCGCGTGTGTATTGGCAAGCAGGCCAGCCTTATTCTGGTGGGCGTGGGTTTCCTCCAGGCTCTCCTCGTAGGTGTGAGGCATGACTCCACAGAAAATAAGCAGATTTTTCAGTGACGTAAATGTTTGTCGCAGTTCCTGTCCATGCTCCTGGGACAGAGGCCAGGCCTTTGGGCCCAGAGCACAGCAGAATTGTGGAGCCCCTCCTGGGTATAGGCTCATAGAATAGTTTGGGTTGAAGAGACCTTTAAAGCTCATCCCGTTCCACCCCCTGCCCTGGGCAGGGACACCTCCCACCAGCCCACGTTGCTCCAAGCCCCGGCCAACCTGGCCTTGAACCCCTCCAGGGATGGGGCAGCCACAGCTTCTCGGGGCAACCTGGGCCAGGGGCTCACCCCCCTCACAGCAAAGGATTTCTTCCCCAGATCTCATCTCAGTCTCCCCTCTTGCNTGAGGAGCCCGTCCTGCAGCCAGTCCTCGTGGTTGGAGCTCCGGGAGTCCTCCTTATGTGACTCTCATGCCTCGGTTGCTTGCTGGCCTAACCCACTTTCCGTCAAGCTCACTCTTCCTCTGCGTTTGTTAATTTTTATGACTTCAACGCCATTGTCATTTCGCATGTAGTGTGGCAGGATTGTGCTCTTTTCTGCTCCCATTCAGAGGCAACTCCCATTTTCTAAAGGAAATATTTTACTTTTGGTAGATTCTTCTGCTCTGTTGGTTTGGCGGCTCCATCTTTCTGTAGGGGCCTCTTAGAGGCTGTTTTTTCGTTTTTGCCATACATTTGCTCAGAGCTCCTAATGTGATATTATGAAATATACTCCCTGCTGCCTGCAAGCACATTACCTTTTCAGCTGCTTCTTTTAATTTCCTTTCAACTCATTCTCATTTGTGTGCTCCTCGATGAAGAATTTTTGGCTTTTTTACTCTTAAGGGATTGTTGAATATAAGTTCTTTATTGTCATTATTGCAGGGCGGCTCTTGAATAGATCTTGTCTGTCATCCTGCGTGTTGCTGAGGATTGAATCCGAACCTCTGAGCTCTTTCTTCCTTCAGGAAGGAGTCATCCGTGCTGTCTAAAAGTTGAGAAGCTGTACCATTTTCTTTCAGGAGTTGTTCTAAGGCTTTGATTGTTGTGATCAGAGCTTATAATTGTGTGGAAGAAATTACCGCTTGTAACTGCAAACCAGAGCGAGCAATTTGTTCTGAAACCTGCTCCCACCCTGTCCTGCTCTGAGCCTGCCCTGACGGCCCTGGGACCTGCCCTGGCTGCAGGGTGGACTCTACTGTGCCGTGCAGTGCCATGCTGTGCCGTGCCATGCCGTGCCGTGCCATGCCGTGCTGTGCTAGCCATGTGGGACTGGCACTGCTGCGGTGTGCTCCCCGCTCCCTGCGGAGGTGCCTCCTTCGGAACCCCAGGGTCCTCCTGGGTCTTCTGGGGACTGAACCAGGAGCAGCGCTGAGCCTCTCGTGTCAGGAGAGTGTCAGGAGGAAGGCGGCAGAGACCTTTCCTCCCCCTGCTCAGGGACTGTACAAGGCAGTTCAGTTCCTTTTAAAATTAATGTAGACTTGAGTGTCCAAACCCCCAGGACTGGAGGTTACCGGTACCCAGTGTGAGCTGCTGTGAGTGGGCTGGGTCTCTCCGGGCGGTGGTGGCAGGTGCCCTGGGCTGTCCGAGCTCAGCCCCCTTCTCCTGATGGAGACGGGATCAGCGCCTGGCATGGCATCTGCAACTCAACAGCCAAGTCCTGCTCTGCAGGGGATCAGCACGGTGCCAGTGCTGGAGCTGCTGGGGCTGCCAGGAGGCTGGAGGAGAGCATTGCTCGCATCAGTGAGACGGGAAGCGGAGGAGCCCTCCCTGATGTGGCTCCTGTCCCCCGCCGGTGCATGGAGCAGCTTCCCCCTGCACAGAGATGTCCCTTGCAGCCCCTGGGGCAGGGGCGTATGGGATTAGCCTCATGCTTTGGGCTGCCCTCGGCGTGGCTCTGCTGCTTCACAGAGTGCAAAAAGCAGGTTTAGTTGCAGGATCTCTGATAGGAGAAAGTCATTAATGCATGCGACGGTGTCTGGAGAAACAGAGCCGTAAGAGACATTGAAGCAGCCGGATTATGCCCCCAAGGGGCTGTGCAGCGTTCTGACCTCACAGCTGAAGTGCGCGTTTTCTTCTTCCTGACTTCCGATGCAGGTTAAAGACGGAACGAGACACACTGCAGGGGGGAAGCTGTTTTCTCTCTTAAATATGAGATGGTAATACTCCCCAGAGCATGTCTCTGCAGTATAAAGTTTGGTATAAAATTCAGCATTTTCTATGCTGGGACCCTCCTTCAACCAATGCTTGTGCACGTGTGTATGCCTGTCTGTTTTTTTTTCCATTAGGTACATATTTTAATACTGAATAACGTAATTTGACAGTGAGGAAGAGTCCTAAAGGCTGAATAAGCATGTAGGAAGGTATAGGTGTTTATTTTATATTCATGAGTCCCTGAAAGAATGATGCATATTCTGCTTCTCTTTGAGGACTGAAAGAGAGCAGAGCTGGCGTTTCTCAAAGGTTTCGAACTCCTGATTTCTCACACCAGCAGCTGTCCGCCTCTTCCTCTGCACCTGCGGCAGGACAGGCCATCGCTGATAAGCTCGCTGGCTCGCTAATGTGGCCAGCGACGAAATAGATAAGGCTGACCTCTGTGCGGTACAAACGCACACTGCCAAGTGCAAGTTATCCGTGCCTGAGAAAAATGAGCTGTAACATCAGCTCGGTGGCTTTCTGTCTCACTCGGTGGCTTTTCTGGGTGGCGGTGCACAGGCGGGTCATTCGCTTCTCTCTGGGCAAAGCCCGTTTAACTCACAGAGCCCAAAAGATGCTATTAAGGGGAACACAGATCACAACAGGCCCTGGGGTTAAGTTTTCAAGTTGGAAGTGGGGCTGAAGGGGTGAGTGAGGATATACAGCTACTTCTGATGTCCTTCTCCGGGTCCGGGGGACACGGTGGCAGGAGCTCTGGTGCTGTGGGGCCATCGGAGCCACTGGAAGTGATGCTGAGCGCCTGGAGAAGGTGTGGATCGGGTCGGTCTGTTGGAAATCCAAATGGGTGTCTGTGTTCCAGCCTCAACACTTCAGCACCTTCATGGACGAAATGTGCTTATGCTGCTGTGTGGATCTGTGCTGCGCCTGTCCCTCGGCCACAGCGAGCACCTCCAGTCTCTGGTTGCAAGGGCGATGGTGTGGTCTAGGGGGATAACAAGGGTGGGCAGAGGCGTGGAGTGCCGCCGTGTGTCGAGTGGAGCAGGACTTGGCCTGGGAGAGCAGCGGCTGCTCGGGGAGCACTGCAGGGGGTGGTTGTTCACTTCTTCTTCCAGCACAAAAATCAGGAGCATTCAACAGGGTGACAGGCTGTGGCTTTGAAATGAAATGCTGAAGCAAGTCTAAAGGTTGTCTTCTTCTGCAGAAAGTGTGGAGGAGGAGGAGAAGCAAACACAGAGGAGAACAGAGTGATGGGACGAGGAAAGGTTGAGGGCCAAAATGCAAAACCAAGGACCTGGGAGGGGAAACGGTGGCTGCCAACGGGGACAGGCTGTTGTGAGACCGACCTCTGGTGCTGCCAGCGTGGCGTCCTCTTGCCTTCCCGCTCTTTGCCCACAAGAGCAGAGGCCGCAAAGAGCCTGCGGCCACCCTGCCACCGTGGCAGAGGGGATGCGGCGATGGTGCCGCACCGCCCATGCCGGACTGTGGGGCTTGGCGGGCTCTGGCCAGGGCAGGTGCCCACCGCCGGCCTCCTCTGCCGGCACCACCCAGACAGGAGTGCAGCAGCGGGGCCGCAGCTGTAGGAAATACAGCCTGAAGATGATGAGCTATAAATATGTGATGACTTGGGTCCTGAGGAGGCAGGGAAATGCTTACGGTACCAGAGAAACCCTTTGCAGTCACAGGGTGAGGTGGGGAGCGTGACGTTCCGCGTGGGGAGGCAGAGGGCTTTTCTCCTCTCCTCCCGCTGGAAGGACCTCACTGGTTGCCTCCAGCTCCTGGCAGGGCTCAGGGTGCTGCTCTTCATCCCTCCTTTGTTTGCACACAATGAAGTCTGTGGTGGAGAAGTCAATAGACTCTTTACACCCTATCAGGGATTTTTAAGTGAAATTTTGCTATTTGGAAGGTTTTAGGCCATAAAATATTCTTTGGCACTTCTCATATTTTATAGGGTGTTATAGCATACAGGGTTTGAGTCTGCCCTGAACCTCACAAAATGCATTAGGGGGGATCTGCTAAGTCTCATTCTTCGCTAACTCTTTTTTCCCCTTCGGCTAATCCACTGACATGGAAGAGATTGTGGCTTTCCCATTTTATCCTTTTCCTCGTTCTTGCCATGACTGTTCCTGGGTGCAGCTATGTGGTACAGGCCCTTGGTGATGCTCGGCTCTTAATTGCCCTCTGTGTCTCTCCACAGAAGTGTCTACGGCTGAATCCAGATGTTCCCGTGTGGGTTTCCAAGCAGCGCATCCTCTGCACTTTGAACCACAGCCTGAAGGATGTTCTGAACTACGGGCTCTTCCAGCCGGCGTTCAATGGCAGGGCTGGCAAGTTTCTGGATGAGGAGCGTCTGCTGAGGGAATACCCCCTGAATCCAGACACTCCTGTCCCCTACTTGGAGGTAGACATCTTCTTGGGTTTTTTTAAATGTGTGCATATCTGTATACACCTATGTAGATACATATATATATGTGTACATAAGTATGTAGGACTTCTATGATCCCTTCCGCTGTAGTCTCTGTGGGTACCACAGATATTAAGGCCCCCTGTCCCCCTTCCCTTTTCTTCCCTGTTTCCCTTCCAGGAGTGAGAGCATAGAAATTTGTGTGGGTGTATGTTTACTCACGGAGAATTCATTGAGGGAAAGCAATGCCTCTGAGTTTTAGTTGCTCGTGACTCTGTCTGCTCGAGAGCTCCGTCACATCTGTCACAGCCCTGTGGAACAGCTTCCCTGTTTTCTGACCCTGTTGATGAAAATTTCTTCTTTTCTAGTGGCGCAAAAGTGTCACGGGAAATTGCAATAACAGAAGGAGAGTCAGTCTCGTAGGTACAGAGGGAAAATCATAGGGAGATCTTTGAATATGAGGCTGAAGGACTTGAGTTTGGTATTTTGTTTGATTTACAATTAACATAGAGACTGGAACGCAACTGTGTGCTTTGACAGCAAATAGCTGCCCCTGTATGGACCCCGTTTGTGTGATGAGCATGGAGGATATTCTGTAAGTAGATATAAGCTCTAAAATTAAGCAGAGCAGAAATTAACTGAATTAACTCTCTATTTACGTTCACTATATTTTTTGCCTTGGGCTGGGATTCAGGTGACCTCATGTAGGTGTTTATTCTAAGGTGACCTGCAGCATTTCGTGGGCTCCGTTCACTGTCACTGTGGACATCCCCACTGGCTGTAATGTACCTGCACGTGGACGTCTAAATTTAGGAATCTTGTGCTATATTTTGCTCACAAAGTCTATTTAGAAAGCATTACACGCTTAAGCTGCAAGACCTCTTATAAATGCAAGCGTGAACGCTGTTATTATAACTAATCCTGACTAATTTGGAAAGAAAGTGCAGCACAATTTCTTAGCAAACTAACGTTTAATGTAGAAAACATTTGGAACAACATTAAGAATGCTTGCAAATAAACCTATGAGGCAGTAAATTCCTTAATGTTCCTTATACAGGCTTTAATGCTTTGGTTTTGTATAATTTAGCATAATGTCCACACTCAATGTCTTAGCACACACATCTAAATGCAGACTTGACATGGATATTTGTTGTGTGTCATTTTCATTCTTCGTAACTTGATAAGAATGGCAGCAGAGCACTGGAGAATCCTGTTGGAAAAACCCAAATCCTGAATATATTTACAAGACATAAATCCTATGTTGATACCACTGAGGTTTCTTGAATCCAAAAGATAAATTAGCCCTCAGGGCTGCACATGAAGGTAATCAAGTAGATGAGGGGTTTGTGTATATTGACAGAAAAATTACATTAAAAAGCAGGTATAGCATAAATCATAGAATAGTTTGGGTTGGAAGGGACCTTTAAAGGTTGTGTAGCTGGCTCTGTTCTATGTCACGGAGAGCTGTAGGTACTCCAGATTCCTTCATCGGAATAAAACAGCAGCTGCAACGCAGCGTGTTAGTGATCAGGCAACGTGCAGTGGCATCCACCTGCCCATCTACTGAGATCCAGTTACCCTCGTGCGTGTTTGGTGGTATTGACTGTATCCCGTATTATCTTACTGGTTGTTATCTGCTGTCAGAAGCTTATTGTGTCCCTTCTTAATGAGGAAGTTATTTCATTTGCATACCAAAACCACCGTTGTGTTCTCACCATTATTAAACATGGAATCATAGAATCATAGAATGTTTTGGGTTGGAATGGACCTTAAAGCTCATGTAGTTCCACCCCCTGCCCTGGGCAGGGACACCTCCCACCAGCCCAGGTTGCTCCAAGCCCCGGCCAACCTGGCCTTGAACCCCTCCAGGGATGGGGCAGCCACAGCTTCTCGGGGCAACCTGGGCCAGGGGCTCACCCCCCTCACAGCCAACAATTTCTTCCCCAGATCTCATCTCAGTCTCCCCTCTTCCAGTGTAAAACCCTTCCCCCTCGTCCCACGGCTCCCCTCCCTGCTCCAGAGTCCCTCCCCAGCTTTGCTGGAGCCCCTTGAGGGACTGGCAGGGGCTGGAAGGTCTCCGCGGAGCCTTCTCTTCTCCAGGCTGAACCCCCCCAGCTCTCTCAGCCTGTCCTCCCAGCAGAGGGGCTCCAGCCCTCCCAGCATCTCCGGGGCTCATCACACATTCAGTTCACACACGTTGTAAATTTCAATGAGATTTGGAAATTCTCGTGCGTGTATGTCCTCCCCACGCAAGTCCAGTCTGTGGGTGAGCTGTTGGAGCACAACCGTTGGGTTGTGACTAGCTTAGGGTCGGCCGCCCACTTCAGTCACTTCTTCAGAAGTTTTGCTGCTCAGTTTTGGGCAGTGGACTATGTGTTGTACAGCTTAATTCTTCTCACATGGGGTTTTTGCCTTGCATTGGGGTGGCAGCGTGCATTGCTCGTACATTGAAGTCGCTGCAGCCTGGCTTCTCCCTCATCCCTGCCTCGCTGATGCCCTGCCCCAGCCCTGCCCGCGTCACTGGGAGCCCTGCAGGACCTTCCCCATGGTCAGTCACTGGGAGAGCAGCAGTGGGCGAGTCCCCTGAGCCGGTGGGTTTGGGCAGGAGGGTGAAAGCCAGCAGCTCCACAGGGCAGCGCTGCCCTGGCTCGGCCGGGGGCTGGGAGTGGAGCCCGTCTGCAGACCCTCTGTCGTGGTGCCGGGGGTGAAGAGGAGCCGCTGGAGGATGCTTGCATGGCTGCGTAGGGATGCACAGAGGAACCCTCACAATGCCAGCATCCTCAAAGGACCAGCATCTGTAAATCAGTGGGCAAGAGAGTTTTTACTTTGGAATCATTTAAAAAAAAAAAAAAGTTGCGTGAGAAAACATCTGCCCGGCAGTACAAGTTCATGATAGACTGAAAATGTGCTAATATTTTGCCAGTATTGAAAAGTAAGTGGGATGAGCTTAGTAACTGCAGTCCAAAGATAACTTGGTGTCAGTTCCAGCTGAAATAATGAAATGTTGATGGAGGATTAAGTTCATAGCAATTCAAAATCTCAGAATACAATTAATGCTTTGAAAAAAGATCTAGTCAAACAAATCCAATTTCATTCTTTAAGGAAATTGTAATTTTGCTTGATAAAGGTAACTATAGAAAGGTAGCAGCCACTTGGGGGTACTTGATATCGTTCTATGTGATATTCAAGTTCAGGATTAGCACTGTAAAAAGTCAGTAGCACAAGTGCCACTGGCTAACCAAGCGGTGATAAAAAGCTGTCACTGCGGTCGTCACTGCACAGATGTGTCTCTGTGTTCTGCACAGAGGTAGGTGTATAGGGTTTCCTAGGGACCAATGTCAAGCTTGATGTGGTTACCCCACACATCTGGGTGCAAATGTAAAATCACTGCTGATAAAGTCTGATTCACACAAAGTTTGGCAGAGAATACAACGATGTCGACTGCTTTGTCTAGGTCATTTGGTAAGTGGGGGTCCCATCAAAATACGCTCTAAGTTAGCCAAAGGACAAACATAGAGGGACAAGGATTGCTTGCTAAGGAAGGACTCCCGTGGAAAACAAAGCTTCCGAAGAAAAATTTTGAGTCTTTTGGTCAAGAAACCTAACAGCAATTCTCAGTGTGGTGCTGTGGCACAACGTGACCCTGTAATCCTTCAGTGTGCACCCTGACAAGCGGTGAGGTGGTTTCAGGAGTGGCTGGGGTGGAAGTGGTTGGTATTGGAGCAGCGTGTGGGCGACAGTCAATGTATGGCAGCAGAAATGATCTGAGAACAGCAGAGAAGATCCCGCAATGAGAGATTTAGAGCTCAGCCTGCTTAAAGGGGAGTCGGCTCGAGATCACCTGAGAACCGTCCTGGGGAAAACCATTCTGTTATTAGAAAGATCCTTAATTAGTTGGCAAGAAGCAGAACAAAATCCAAACCTCCTGGAAGCTGTAGCCAGACAGATTCATATGAAAAACTTGTCAGAATTTCTTTAGTGAGGAAAGCAATTAACTGTTAGAGCAAATTATGATGGAGAACAGTGCATTCTGTGTCTGTTGTTTTCAGATCTAGACTGAGTGTCTTCATGCAAGCTGATGTTTACTGGGGCTGCTCAAGGGTGGTTTGATGATGATTGGTTTTTGTTCATCTCATATATGACATTCTTCCCTCTTGCAGTTCCGGTACAAAAGGCGTGTGTACACCCAGACTCTGCTGGATGACAAACAGTTTGCCAAGCTCCATACAAAGGTAAGGCTGGAGTCTAGCTGGGCAAGCTCAAAGCCCTGGTAGCATGCTCAGCACTGATGGTGGCCTATCACAGAGACGATACCAGGTTTGGGGATGTTTCAGTCCTCTGTGCTTGCCAGACTGCAGAGCACTCCCAAGGAATGGCCTGAGATGGTTTATGTGGGGGTGCAAGCTGAAGAACCCCGTCGAGCCATGGTAGGGTGCCTACCCAGGGACAGACTTGCACTGCTTACAGGTGCTTGCAGGCAGGTGTGTGGTTGGACTAGACTCTGCGGGAGAGCTTGGGGTCAGCTTTCCGTGGGGTGGTGAGGCAGAGGAACACATGATGGGCTGGCTGAGAGAAGCTTTATTCTTTGGCATGGAGGAGTCACTAAATGCCTGGTGAGCACAATGGTGTGCATTGAGCAGCGCGCCTTCCCTTCCCCCAGCGAGAGGCTGCAGCACGCCTCCGCCTTGCACGCGGCCTCACTGCCTTGTCTCCAGCTTTAACCCATGCGTTTGGGTCAGGATGTCACTGGTAGAATCCACATGTGAAGTGGAAAGCACTCTTGGTCCACTGCAGCCCCCATGTGTCGCGGGCAGCGATCAAGGCATGTGTCAAGATTAATGGTGCAGCAACTGGATGGGCCATATGGGTGTTTGGAGAAGAGGGAGTGTGGCAGGAATGGTCCTTTTGCATGCGTGGGTGTTTCCTGGGAGGAGAGATGCCCCACCAAAACTACTGGGCTCTGTGGCCAGGGACACCCCAGCTGGCACAGCCAGAGGGTCAGGGATGCTAATGGTGACCAGACCTTGGGCATGTTGGCTGGATACCCTCTTGCATTGCTATTCCCCCAGACCATTGCGGTGGTCCCATGAAGTCACTTCTTGCCTAAGAAATTAAGACCAGTGATTGTGGAGAGTTCTGGGACCATCAGAATATTTCTGCTGCCACTAATAATTGTGCCTTGAGATGGCGTGTGGCACCGTGGGGACTTTGATGGTTCCTGGGAGGCCGGGGCCAGTGGCGTGTGGGAACTGTGAGATGGGAGGAAGGAGGTGGGCTCCAGCAGCACGGTGGCCATTGCACAGCTGGGTGGCTGCACACACTGGGCAGCGTTCGAACTGCTGGGTGGCATGGTCCGCAGCCCCCACCAAACTCATTTTCTGGGAGAGTCCATGCGGAAGGGCTGGGGCAGGGAGTGGTGGCATGGAGAGGCTTGTGGGGATGGCCAGTGTCTGGAGGGCACTGTGCTGGGTAAGGCCATGCAGAGAGGCTTCTGGGCTTCTTGTTTAGGAAGGACGTGGGATTAGATTGGACCTCAGGGCTCCCTGCTACCTCCCTTGTTGCTGTGTGTCACAAACTCCCTTGGAAAACCCCTGTGCAGAGCGACTGCTTCCTGCCGAGGGCTGGGCAGCCTCTTGGCTCTTTTCCTTTTGCCTCTGACAGGACGCGCACCGTTGTCTGCCTCGACCCATCTTGGCCGCTCTTGCCTGACAGCGGCAGCTCCAAGACACGCGCAGGAGGTGCCCAGGGCCAGGCAACCACCCGGGCACGGTGCCTCCTCCTCGGCCCCTGTCAGCCCGCATCGCCGCTGGGCACAGGTTGCCTGTGTGTGGCTCCTGCCACAGGTCTGCAGGGTGGTGCTTTGCTTTTGGCCACATCTGCTCTGCAAGAGACAGGCAGGCAAGGGGTGTAAATTTTCAGTGAAGAGGTACAATAGCAAGAGCTGAGCTAGGTGGAGCCACAGTTGTAAAGCAGAAGGGAAGAAAACCTTCTCCCAAAGGGCTTGACCTACCCCAGAGGGGAAGATCTTCTTGGGAAGAAGCAGATCCTCTGTCTTCTGTTTGCAGAGCTGCAGGAACAAGAAACAAAATGCTGTTAAGGTTTGGGTTTGACTCACGAAGATTAAAGTCACGAGGCTTCTGTCTGGTGGCATAAGAATATCCAGGCAGCAAATCTGGAAGGCTCTCAGCATCTTCCTGGTGCCAGGAAGCATGAATCACGGTCCTCCTGAGCCTTGCCAGCGAGAGACCGTGCCTGCCTTAGGGAGGGCTGGAGGCGCCTGCCACAGGGAGACCTGAGCGGCAGCATCTGAAGACTTCCCCTATGAGCATGTAGTACCCATAAATGCACTTCATTAAATATTCACTTAATCTCCATGCTTTAATTTCTACTTAAAAGACAAATCTCCTTCATGTTGTTTCTTTATTTTTAAATCATCCCTTGCTGCTAAAATATGGCATCTGAGCGAGATCCTGCAGCTCCGCTCCCTTTTGCCTCCATCAAGAGGATGCTGATGAGCATTTCCTTTGTCTGGTGTTTTCCCAGAGCCCATGGGCACTGCGGGCTGGGGTGCTTGTGGGGCTGGAAGAGGAGCCCTTGTCCTGCCCCGGGGCAGGGGTGCGATGCAAGGGGGGCAGCGGAGGCAGCCGCAGGGGGTAGCGCTGGGAGGGGTGCAAGCGGGAGACATGCTTGTGCCGGCCACTCGTTGGAGAGATGCTGGTGCTGAGAGCCAGCGTCATTGTGACTTACCCACCCGGCACAGATCGAGGCTGTTTCGCTGGGAGAGGGTGAGAGCGGAGCATGCATCTGCAGCTTCCCGGCAGCTGGCTTGAGGGTGAGAAGGGGACGGAGAGCGGCAGGACATGGGCTCCTCTCTGGGACGGCGGCTGGCTGAGCAGAGAGAAAACCGGCAAGCTGCTGGGGACCGCGGACCCCGAGCAAAGAGCACGGTACTGCCTGCTTCTGCCCCGTCTGCCGTGCCGCCTGCGCTGTGGCTGTGCCAGGCGAGGGGCTGCGGGAGGACAGTTCTCCTGCCGTGCCACTGACCCCGCGGAGGGACGCTGCGGGGGCTGCAGCAGGGCAGGATTGAGCAGGGGATTCATGCCTCATGTTGGACGCGCGGTGAGGAGGTGTCTCTGGGCCAACGCGGGGAACGGCTGGCTCTGCCGCTGCTGCAGGCGCGTACAGGCGTGCGTGTCGGGTCAGCTGCTGTGGGGGTTTCTGCTTCTGTCTGTGCATTTAGGGGTTGGTGTTTTCTTCTGGGAAAGCAGATGCACGGAGGGGATGTCTCTGTGGCGTGGTGCAGACTGTACGTATCGCTCGAGGTGTGATGCTTCCCTGTTATTTGTAGCGATGCCTAACTCTTCGGGCAGTGAAATACCATTTTTTTTCTGAGATGCAGTAATTTAAAGGACTGTGAAGGATTAGCTTTACGTCTAACAGGATGGTGGGACCACTCCTGAGGTTGTGGTATGTGTGAAATCTTTAGGCGTGTGGCTAACGAGAGCAAAGTATCAAAATGCTCAGAGTTTAGTGTCTGACTTTTAGTGGCAGGATACACTACTTGAATCTTTTAATGGCCTTGAAACATGATTCTTAACTGCCATTAAGAAAGAAAAATAAGAAAAAGAACTCCTTTTTTTTTGTGTGCCAGTGGACTTGTTTTAAGAAGTGGGGAAATTGATTTCTTGTATTGCTAGCAATAACAAAGTGACTTGGTAAAATCAGTCAATCAGCCTCAGTCCCTTGTGCCTCTTGGGATCCACAGTCAGTGACATTTCTTACAGATGTTTTTCCCACTGAATTGCAGTAGACCATTTAGAAATGGGAGTGCAAAAAATGCATGTTGGAAAAGGGCAACCGCATTGTGCTTGTAAACGAAAATCTTTGCAGAAAAAACTTGGCATTTACCAAAATGTCCACAAAGGACATTGTGCTAGCAGAAGTCTTGGGATATTACCACCTTGAAGGGGAAAGAAGCAACACGCTTAAAACACACTTAGAGCAATTATTAGGAGCACATATGCCATTACTGTTGTAGATGACTGACGTTAGCGTAGAGCCAGAAGCACTGGCCACAAACGTCGATCGTCTCGTGCTGCTAACGGTACAGTTACAGAGGAACAGCAGCCCTGGCGTGGGCCTGGGGCGGTGCAGGCAGGGGCTGCAGGTAGCGCCGAGCACCACCAGGCAATGAGAAGATGTCAGTGTGGTGGATGACACCCGAGGCAGGTCCACAGTGTGACTGTCACCACCGTTCCTGTTGGGGTTAGCGCATGAGGGGTGGCTGTAGCGGGGAGGGGATGGTGGCACTGCTTGGTGGAGCAACAGGACACGGGGGACGCCTTCGCTCGAGGTGCACCTGGGTGGGGGGAGTGAATACCATGGCCATGGTGATGCCAGGGGGAGGAGAGGAGCTGATGCAAGCTGTGAAGGACCTTGGGAAGAGACGGGCTGCTGGAGCTGGATGTGTGAGTGGCCACGGGTGCTGGTGCAGCGTGTGGGGGCGGCATGTGAGGGGGGCTGTGCCCACCTTCGGGATGGAGGGCTCGTGTGCGCCCGGACCAGAGGAGGGCTTTGTGTTAACGGTGGCTGAAGGCGATCAAGACTGGAGCAAGGATTTCAGACCTGAGGATGGAGAACAGAGCAGTGTCTTGCTGTTTGCTGGTTTGCACTGCCGTCAGTGCCATCTGCATCCCGGGACCCCCTCTACAGCAAGAAACACATCGGACCCCATCAACTGGCGTATCAAAGCTGGGCATGAGCAAGGCCCGTCCTGCCTCTGCTGCAGGAGGCCTCTCGCTTGTCTCTGACTTCTCCTTCTGCCCAGACAAACTAAAGGGTGAAGGGCAGGACGTCAGGATCTAATAGCTGAGAGCATGTGAAGGCGGCCCTGGGTGACTGCAGCCCTCCTGGCCCACCATCCCCCTCTGGTAACAGCAGACCTGGATTTTGGTGTGTCTTAGGAGAGAACTGGAAGGGTAAAAGTGAGAAAACTGGTGGGTTGAGATAAAGACAGTTTAACAGGTAAAGCAAAAGCTCCACACACAAGCAAAGCAAACTCAGGAATTCATCCACTGCTTCCCATGGCAGGCAGGCGTTCAGCCATCCCCAGGACAGCCGGGCTCCATCATGCGTGACGGTGACTTGGGAAGACAAACACCATCACTCCAAACATCCCCCCTTCCTCCTCCTTCCCCAGCTGAGCATGGCGCACTGTGGTCTGGGGCATCCCTTGGTCAGCTGGGGTCAGCTCTCCCAGCTGTGTCCCCCCCCAGCCCCTCTCTGGCGGGGGGTGAGGAGCAGAGCAGCCCTTGGGGCTGTGCAAGCGCTGCTCGGCAGTGACTAACACACCTCTGTGTTACTGTCGCTGCTCCCAGCACAGATCCCAGATAGAGACCCCTACCAGCTACTGTGAAGAAACATGGCTCTATCCCAGCCAAAGCCGGTACATCCCAACAGCGTCCCACTGCGAGGGCTCAGCCGCCTCTGCAGGGCCTCCGTCCTGCACGTTTTGGAGGTGCTCCAGGCTGGTGTGGAGATGCACCGAGCCAGCCTCTGAGGCAGCTGTTAAACATTGTCATGGTGTGTCGTGAAATTGATTATTTGACGTTTCTGTGGCAATCAATGCGGTGTCTATTTGCTGCTGCCTAATGGCGTGTGCAAGAGCTTGTCCAACGGCCGGCACGAGGGAGGAGGTCGGTCTCCCCAGCTTCTTCCAGGGCCTGTGACCCTGCGGCAGCCGCTATGCTCTGGAAAGCAGATGGTTTGTCTTAATTACGGCTGCTGTTTGGAGCAAACTGGACCCCAAGAAAAGATTAGTCTTTCTTTGCTACTGAAATTGCTGGAAACATCATCATGCGCTTGGCGTGAAGGGGAAGTGCTGTCTCTCCGCTGGTGCCAAGCGCCCAGGCCCAGTGCCTGCGGCTGCTCCCCCAGCACCCAGCCCGCAGTGAGCAGCGAGTGGCAGAATGATGTCTCTGCAAGAAGAATACCTCATTTATTTTCTTTCATTTCGATTCAAGAGAGAGAAGCTTGTTCCCTCGCACCAGTTTCCTCTCAATGAGCATTTCTTTTCTGGAGAGTGTTGATTTTTCTTGTGGTTTGGTGCTGGCGGAGGATGATGGACTGCGGCAGGGCGGCTGCCAGCTGGGCGGCAGAGCTGGGCCCCATCCCCAGGTGCTCTCCGGTGTCAACATCCTTCTCACGCTTGTGAGCAAACAGAAGTCCCTCAGACTTGCTCAGGAGTCATCTGCTGAGGCGGGTGTTCCGGGTAGCGAGATGTGAACCGAGCTAAAGCGCCAGAGGTGCCCCTCAGGCAGTCGCCCCGGTGGCTGCAGGCCAAGGGGTGAGGGCAGACCCATGCTTTGGTTCCTGCCTCTCCTTACGGGATCCTCCTCCTCGGGGTGCAGTCCAGCCTCACCTGCAAGAAAGAAGGTCCCAAAGACAGGGATTGTTTCCCAGAGGGTTTCCCGGCAGCAGGCGGGAGGCGGAGGTGCGAGCTCAGCTCTGCCGCAGTTTCCTTAATCACCTCGTTGGCCCCAGTGCGGGGCGAGAGGGGTCCCGCCTGCCTGCAGCCCCCGGCCCAGGCTGGGCTGCCGGAGGAAGGAGAGACTTTAAACACCCCTTAAAAGAGCCAGGGGGAGTCTTACTCGGGTCTTTGGTTTCGTTTGTGTGAGTTTTTGTTGGGTCTTGGGGTTTTTTCCTCCCCAGAGAAAGCTTGCTTCGCTCTGGTTAGCATAGCCATTCAAACATATCGATTTGCAAATCACCATAATCTTCACACTAAATATGGTGCTTTCGCTCACGGGAAGATCCATTATGAGTGTTTGTTTAAGCAGTCAGATAGGTTTGTATAAATACATTTAGCTTTTAATTTTTGCATATAGAAAATGGGATGCGATGCCTTTACTGGCTTCTGATTATTTTTTTATTCTTTTGATTTCTATCAAACTGCATTTGGATGAAAGCTGAAATTCAATTAAAATTAAAGCAAAATAACATTTTAAATTGTGTCTTTATCACTTAAATAAATGTCGCTTTGAATGTACTGGACACAGAAGACGAAAAGTACGTTTATCAGTACATATCTTTTGTATTTAAAGCTGACTGATCTTTTAAACAAAGGGAGATGTGGTTTGTACGAGTGCTTCTCATCACAAATTCTCAAAGGTATTTAAGTGCCAGAAAATAAGTAAGTATCTAGTGAGATTTCAAAATTGCTTAAGCGGTTTAGGCATCTGCTTAGCTCCCCTTCATTTCAGTGGGAGTCTGACATTTGCTCTCTCTCTTCATGTCTAGTCACCTTAATACATTTGAAAACCTGGCCCCAAGTCCCTCAAGTTCTTCGAATAATGAGATCTCATTCCTTTCCCACCAGGGTTTAATTCATAGACTGGGGGAGGAAAACAAGCTTCCTTACTTTCTCAGTTCTCAAATCTCCTTTCAGCTTTGAGTGAATCAGTCCAAATAACATGGAAAATATTCTGTGTTTCTAGCTAAATTGAAATGGAAAACAATCAGATAGGAAAGCTTTTCTATGCAGCATAAGCTGAAAAACCGACATGGAAGAATGTAAATACCAGCGTTGGCTTCATTGTGAAAAGTGGATATAATGTGCCCAGCAAGGGATATGGCTGTGACACATTTGTAGTGTTTGAGTTGATTTCAAAAGCTAAGTATGTTTTGCTTCTGGTTCTGAATGATTCAGAAAAAGCACGCTTGAACTCATGACTGTTGGCAGAAGGGCCATTTAACCAATACATTTTTAGAAATGCTTGTAAATACAGACGTCCGCATCAGCTGTCATGCTGCAAACTCAGGTTAACCAGGTGCATTTTGAAGATGGGAGATACCTTTAGCGTGACTGAAATCTTATGTCAGTGAAAACATTAAAGCCGGGATCGGGTTGTTGTTGGCTTGGCACAGCCCCGTGTGCCGCAGTGCTGGGGGCTGCTGCAGTGACCACGGTGGTGCCCGGGTGGGGACCAGGTCCCCGAGAGCTCCTGTGTCCCCGCTGCGAGGAGGGGGCTGGCGGGGACGCCCGTGCCATGGCGGGGGATGGCCGTTCCACTTGGGCTGCACCACACAGCGCTGTTCTGGTTTCAGTTAAGCTCTTTGGTCGGACTCGTGCCATGCTTGGTGTTGCTTCAAACATTGGGTTCCTCGGGTCTGGCTGCACCAGCCTTCTGGGAATGGGCCGCTTTGACCAAACCAGCTGCAATGGCAGATGGGGGACTGTCAAGGGGAGACCACGCACACCCTCTGTCGGCAGGTGCCTTGGCAGAGCCAGGGTTCCTCAATGGAGGGTCCCCAGTCCTGCCGCAGCTTCTCCCAGTGACCCTGAAGGACGCCCAGGAAGAGCAGGGAGCTTGATCGGACGTTGCGGTTCTCCAGTTGTTGGGCTGCAAAGGCAAGATATGTGAGAGCCCTCCAGGGAAGAGAGTCCCTGCATCTTGACGGAATAATTTCAAGTGTATAGTGACCAGGATGTCTGAATTAGCAATTTCTTGTTCTTTTACCAATCCAAGTTCTGTCATTTCCCAAATCTGGCTATTGATGTAGCACATAGAGGTATCTGGGAGGTAGCAGGCTGCCTCCCCAGAAATTGTGTATGGAAACCGCAGTCTCTCTCTCTCTCTCTCTGTGGACATAGAAATATTGAATGAAACAATGTATTTTTCTCTAGCTTTATTCTATAAAACAGCTTAATTGAGCTAACTATATACCTCTCTGTTGGTAAAGAATAAGAAACTGAAAACTGACAATGGGAAGCGTTGGGCTGCTCTGCTTGCACACGCTGCTGCTCCCCATGCCTGCAGTCGAGTTGCTGTGGTCCCTCTGGTTGCTGCTGTGGCACCCAAATGCGTGTTCCAAACCCGCCGTCTTTCGGCAGTGGAACGCATACGGTGACCCCACTCCTGGCTGCTCGGCCATGTCCTGCCACAGCCCCCAGCCTCCGCTGCACTAACACAGCTCTTCATAAGGCTGGGTGGTAAGCCTGATCAGAGGCACCATCTAGGTTGTGATCTTCTTTTTTCTTTTCCCTTTTTTTGGTCTCTTTCCTTGTTATGCCTTATTTCAGGTTGGTTTGTAAGTGGAGGAAGGCTGACACCGAAATCCTGGGCAGGGGATTCTTCTAACACTGTAACATTACGCCTCTGGTAATAGTCTTTTACATTGTCTATATTCTCGGTTTTCTTAGGCATTTTGGTTGTTCCCTCAGGGCTAGGACCAAACCCAGAGGAGCAGAACTGGGCAAGGGAGGCGCCGAGTCACTGTGCTGGAGTCCTGCCCCCTCCCCATAGTGTTAAGTTTGTGAATTGCAGCAACCTCTTAACATGGGCACTGAGCTGCGCGTCCGGAGCATGCTGCAGAGCAGGTCGTCAGCTACAAACTGATGGAAAGAGAACATTGTTCTATGTGAAAATTAACTGGTTAAGTCTCCGGACTTCATCAGTAATTTTTGAAGTATTGCTGTGGATTTGGTCCGAGACCTTGGATAGGTGAACCTTCTTTGTTCTTCATCTGGAAACGCAGGGTTCCCCCAATTCCCCCAAAGGGAAATTCTATGCGTAGACCCGTTAGTGCCTGCGTGGTGCATGGGACTGTGATGACGCACCTACAGCAGGAGAACACATCCCGGTATTGAGGATACCACTCTCTGCATCCTCCTTTCGCTCATGTACTTTCTCTTCAGTTTCCTTTCTAAATTCAAAAAGTACCATTAGAAGTTGACAGAGTGCATTGACTTCCTACTGTCAAAAAATGCTTTAAATTCCTGAGCACCTAGAATAGTAAAGACATAAACCAGCATGCTGCTGCTGGGCGCTGATGGTCTGGGTAGGATGCATTTCTGGGGTGTAAATGAGAGTCGCTGGCAGACCCTCAGGAGCAGAAGTTGGGGTTGGTGCCTGGGCTCTGTCTGACAGCAGCACAGAAGCGAGACTGCTGCCAGCCGCCGTGGCATGGCAGAGGTACGGCGTTTGCCTCTGCCGGAAGCGCACCCAAGTGCCTCTGTCCCTGGAGGCCCCATGAAGGCTACTGGCGCAGGGACCTGTGTGGGCAGAGGCTGTCAGCGTTGAGGGGATGGGACACGTGGTGGGGGTCCCTTCTTTGGCTCACGCCTCCCCGTGTTCCCCGGCCGCTGACGCGGTTCTTGGTGGGACTGGCAGTGCTATTCTTGGCCGTGGGTTTAGTGGGGCCACGTGGAGCATCATCTGGTGGGTTAGGTTAGCACTGTCTGCTGAACGGCTGCTGGCAGGAGACGAAGTGTGTAGACAAACGGGAGTGGAAGGAACAGGGTTAAATCTGCGCAATCGGGTGATGGTTGGGAAGATGCATTTTTGGGATGGCATCCTGGAGGCGGTTGCTGGAGTTGTCAAGTCCCCTCTGTGCTATTGCTGGCAGGCAGCTGTGATTTCCTTCAGTGTTTCTGTACTTGTGCAGTAGCTGAAGGGATACTGAGCGGGAGGTGGATTTTGCTTTCAGTTACTTGTGAGGCGAGAGGGGATTTGGGGGAGAAGTAACACCAAGCAGTGCTTGTGCCCTGCTGCAGCTGATGCCAGTTGCCCTTTCAAGAGTGTTGGTGCTGTGGGAATCTGCACGTAGACGTTTCCAGCAGCTGCCGGTGCGGGTGACCTGTCACTTGTTTTACCCTCAGAGTGGTTTCTCCTTGCTCGTGCACACTGTCCCGCGGTTGTGTTGTGTCTGTCCTGGCAGCCCGGGCTGGTGCGGTCTTGAGGGATGCGAGGGATCACCCGGGGATGGGCAGGGTGGTTGGGTTGGGGAGGGGGCCATGCTCCGCACCAAGGCATCAGCTGTGGCATCAGCTGTCCTCGGTGAATCCCTGCTCTTTTTGGCTCTTGCCTTACTGCACCCTTCTCCCTGGGGCACGAAGGGGAGTGAACCTTGTAGCTGAATTGCGTGTTTGTGGCTTTGTGCATTACCTTGTGCGTTCCTGTGGCATCGGCATCGCTGCACACATCTGCCTATCGCTGCAGACAGCCAGAGCGAGCGGGTTAAGTGCTGGTGTGGGTGCCGTGGAGCTGCGTCACCGTAGGGTTTTGCCCGAGCTAATTAGCTCTGCTGGGAGGGAGTAACGTTGCAGGGGGTAGTGCACAAAGATGGCTACACAATTTTAAATACGTGACCTGGCTTGTTCGTGGCATGGCTCCATGGTGCTGATTTTAGAAAAAATGTGCTATGTGTTTTAGGCTGGGCTCTGCAGACTCACCACACAGAGACTGAATTTGTTGTAAATTGGGTTCCCAGCCTAGCATCAATTTGTCTCATCCTTGGAAAGTTTCATCTTGGTGATATTTTCTGTCTGACTTCTTACTACCGTCTCCTCAGCATGTCAGAGAGATAGCACAGATGAACTTTGTGGGTCCCAAGTTTTGGGATTTGTAGGCTCCTCTGTAGAACTGGTTCTAAAAGTATTAAGTTTTCCCCTTAGAAAATCACATTTTGACAAAATCAAAATATTACGCAAAATAATATGTGATGAAATTTTGTTTAGGAAGCCTTTGAAAGGAGTTGGACACGTTTCGACATCCTGTTTGGTATTTTTCAGAATTTTTTTTTTCTGTTTTCCAACTGGAAATCTTCAAAATGAAATTTGAAGTGAATCACCTTGGAAGTAATTTTGCTTCCTAAAAAAAATATTTTTTCTGTATCAAATTAGGGGAAAATGTTGAAAATTGAGGGTTTTTTCTGGGTTGAAAATCTGCTTTGCTCAGCCGTGCTCAGCGAGCTGTGCAGAGGTTCACAGGAGCAAGAATGGTTCCCTGACTGTTGGATGCAGCTTGACCAATTTGTTAGAGCTTTTCCCAGAGACTTCCCTCAGCTAATTGCACGGTTTCTGCTGTGTCAGACACTTCCTAGAGTGCTTTCGCTGAAACTGGCTACTGCAAGGTTTGATGAAAATAAACTCAAAAAAACCCATCCAACCTGCAATCAAAGGTCTGAAAATCTGGACTGGAAATGTGTGTGAGACGGGTGTTTTCAAACCGCAGTCTGTCCAAGTGTTGCCTGCCTGCCTGGCAGAGCTGCAATTTCTAGAGTCTAGAAATTCATAAAATAATGTATTCATCAAGTATAACTATCCAAAAGAGAAAAATGGGAAAAAGCCAACCAGACGGACTTAAAGGAGGGTCTTTTGAGCACTCAGTTCCCTCCGGAGAACAAGTTTTGGTCATTGGCCAAAGACAGAAAATTGCACCAAGAATAAAGCACAGTTTTGCAGCAGACAGCGTGGCAGCCATACCCATTGCACCGCACGGTAATAGTCGGTGTTTGGGTAGCCTGATCTTTCCTCAGAAGTGTTTAAGTTCAGCTGGCGGGGGGGTGATATGCCCTGAAAATGAGTTTGCGACACAGCACAACGTGCACACCGTTGCGGTGAGACGCGGATGACCCTCGGGCAGTACGGTTTGCCGTGGCCAGGATGCTCCCTCCCTCAGCACCTCCCACGGCCAGCACCGTGCTGCGGCGAGTGGGTGACGCTACGTGTCTGTTGATGTGTCCGTGTCACAGGCACGTGCAAGGTGTGTGTACGAACAGAAAGTGCCTTAGCAGGGGACTTGTGGTGGGGCAGAGGGTGGTGGATGACAGCCCCCAGCAGTTTCCATGGGGTGATCCAGCAATCCCAGTCTTGAGGAGAGGGACGGAAGGACCATGTCCCGTGTAGATTTGCGTCATATCTCTAACAGGGTCTGGGAATGAATGTGTGCCCTGGCTTCTGGTGGGTGCTGCCGTGTTATTCTTGCTGGTTGCCTTGGGTCTCCTGAATGGGGATATTCCTCTGGTGTCTTCTTTCTTCATATTGGGGTGTTAATACTGTGTATTGTGTGTTTTCCTGGGGTGTCATGGCTGCAGGCAAATCTGAAGAAGTTCATGGAGTACGTGCAGATGCTAAATGCGGAGAAGGTCTGCAGACTGCTGGAGAAGGGACTGGACCCCAACTTTCACGATCCGGATACTGGAGGTGAGACTGGCTTCTCCAGAGAGGGGAGGGTGACGGAGCAGGGTTTGGGGAGAGAGTGTCCAGGGGACACTGGGAATTTGGGGGAGTTGTTGTTTTTTAGGAGATGTAGCAAATTATATTTTGTTTGAAATGTAAGGTTTGGAAGAGAGGGATGTAAGCTGAATTTGTCAGTAGCGTGTCTTCTTATGATGCTTTGGGTCTTGGGAGCGTGCAGTTACAGAAGGCTCTGGGGAGAGTCTGGGAATACAGCATAAAATGAGAGAGCGGCGGGGCCGTGCACCTTCCGGTGTGGGATTCTGGGAGGATGAGGCTGTCTGTGAGACTGGCAAGTTGGGCGAATGCAAATCGCTGCCTGAGGATCTCATCATGAAGCAGTCAGAACGTTTTAGTATTTTGGGGTCAGGAAAATCAAATCTTAGCCTCTGGTTTCCTCAATTTTTTTTTTCTCTTATTTTCTTTTTTTTTTTCCTGTCCATGTGAGCAAAATTCACCCCAGAGAGGTTTGGTCGCTGGAGTGCTGGCTGGTGGGCTCTCTGCAGGCTCCTGGCTGTAAGAAGCGAGATCAGACTCCAGCACGTTTTCCTTACTGATGGGGCGGTGAGGGAGGATTTCTCCCCTTTTCCCCCCCCTCTGTGAAGTCTCACAGTCTTGTTCTGAGAGAGGAATTACTGCTTTTATTTTCCTCTTTTCAAGTAATGCAGTTTATTATTATTTATTGTGGAGTTGGACTTCTGTGTGTGAATCGTGGGCACATTTCCAACCCATGAGGAGACTCCAATCTGATGATTAATTTCCTGTGTTTCTGGTTCAGTTGGATGGTTTTTCAGGTTGTTTCTGAAACACTGGCTACCTCTGTACTTGGAAATTTGGTGGGTCCAGACCATTTTTCAGCGCTGAGATCAGGTGGCAGAGCGTGACGTTGGTCACGCTATTAAACCTCTCTTGTCCTCTCAGATAACGTGGCTGCATCTGACCTGCCCCGTGGGAACGGCCTCTGCCAGCTCCTGAACGGGGAAGGTGAAAGCTGGTGCAGACGAACTCTGGCAAGAACCATTTGACCAGCGTCCAGGAATGTTTATGCTGTTTGATTTGCTGGTGTAGCCCCTCTGTCTGAACCTGCCAGTGTCCTGATGAACAACTGCTCATATGAAAAATAGCTGATAGCATGCGAGCGCGGTCACAGTCTGCCCTGGAGCATGTCCAATCAGCTCAGCTCCATGTGGTTCTCATTTGTGCCCAAGACCTTACAAGCATTTTGAGGGATCTTTCCTTATAAAGTCCTCTCATAAAGAAAGTCTGATTCAGCTTTCCAGAGTATATTATATTGCAGAGCTGCTTGAAAAGATGCTGTGAGAGTTTTGGATCTGATACGGGTTGAACCCAGATGTTATTTCACAGAAGGGTAGAG
The DNA here is from genome assembly GCA_013396915.1 of Stercorarius parasiticus. Lineage (NCBI taxonomy): Eukaryota > Metazoa > Chordata > Aves > Charadriiformes > Stercorariidae > Stercorarius > Stercorarius parasiticus. Next base: position 97,048 of record VWZL01003802.1, read on the forward strand.
ACTTACAGGAGCAGGCTCTTGAGTACTGAAAAGACTCTTAAATGCAGAGGGGAAGAAGGAAAAACACCTGACCCAAATAGTCGTTTGGATCCGGTTCAGAACTGAGGGCAAAACCAGAGCGGATGCTGTGAGATGCGAAAATAGAGTATTGGAGCAGAGGGAGTCTTGGACACCTCACTCTGGAGTCCTAATTCTTGTGCAAAACCAGTTCATTACTGCTTGCTTTAGAATCTGTTTGTGAACTTGAACAAATGGCATAAAACTGCTGTTTAGTATTCATAGGTTCCTGGAATTTAAGACCAGATGGAGCTGTTGTACTGTCTGACCTGACCTCCTGTATCTTCCAGGATGCTCTTCACCCTCTGTGTGTGTGTTCACTAAGCAAAGCTTAAACATCTTTTCCAGAAAGTCATCAATCTTGATTCAGGGAACAGAAGATCCCTGCCTTTCCTTCGTTATCTGGTTAATCACCCTCATGGTTTAAAATTCGTCTCTCATTTAAATTTGTATGCTTCAGCTTCCAGCTGTCGTTATACTTTATCTTCTAGATTAAAGAGCACTTTAGTACCTGGTATGCCTTCACATGAAGGTATTTATACATGGTAATCAAGTCAACATTCAATCTTCCTTTCCTTAATTAAAGAGAGGCCAGACTCCTCCAGTCTTTCATTTGAAGGTATTTTCTCCAGTTTTCCTGTCATTTATGTGACTTATATGTCACTGCTCCATTTTTAGGAGGTGTTTAAGAACGCGGGTACCAGAGAGCGTGCTGCCTGCCAGTGCCACCCATCCCGGGCAGGCGCAGCTCTCCCTGCAGGTCCCCGCTCTCCGGCCTCCCGGGGCAGCGTTTGGGAGGATGGGGGTGATCGCAAGGCTCTGGGATGGGACCCCACGTTACGTCCTGATAGATGGAGGGGCCGGGCAGAATTCCCTTCCCGTTCCTCCTCCTGCCTCGTGTCCTGCCCCTGCCTTAACGGGGGTTACTGGCCTGAACGAAGGGGAACCACTAAGCGGTCCATTGCTTGGGAGGGTTGCTTTGGGGAGGTTGTTTTCCTTCCCATTGACTTCCCAAGCAGCCTGGCCTTTCCAAGGCATCATCCTGCAGGGCCTCCATGCTCATAGTTCCCGGTCCTGGGGTTGCCCAGCCCTGATTGCTCCTAGCACTCTTCCAAGCCGTGTGATATCTACAAATCTGATCAGAGATTTGTGTTTACTTCAGGGTAATTGTTGAGGATCTAGAATAGAGTCAAGTTCCAACACCCTGAAGAGCACCTTCAGTGCCCACGTGGTCAGCCACGTTTCCCAGTGACTGCTCTGTCTCCTGCTCTTCAGCTGGATTTTTGTTCATTTGGAACATGCCTGTCTGACATTTCACACCACTCATTTTTAATGTCATGTAGGACTCAGCCAAGCATGAGTCTTACATCAGTGCAGTTATCTGCATCAATCAGGCTTGTAATTTACCAAGGAAAGGAATTACGTTTGAGTAGGAAGACCTATTTACTGTAAAGCTTGATTGGGCTATGTTAATAATACAGGTATTCTTTAATGCTGTGTCAATTAAATTCCAAATCACTTTTCCCAGCATTTTCCCAGGATCAGCGTTACTCCTCTGACTTGCGGTTTCATGGATCGTTTTGCTTGCCTCTTTTTTAACATTGGCCTGACACAGCTGTTCTTCTGGTCTTTCTGAATGTCCCAATATTTCAAAATGTTTTAAAATTTAACTTTTTTTGGACCAAAAAGATCTTCAGGGAGAAGATAAGGAGGATGATACACAACATTCGCTAGAAGTAAACAATTTATCCAGTATTGGGTAGCTCACGCCAAAAATACTTATTTAATAATGGAAGGAAAGCAATTGTATTTCCACAGCAAGAAAATAAAAAATAAATGATCGGTCATTTTGCCATCTGTATTTATTAGCAATTCTGTGCTGTCTGCCTAGGGACTGACTGGCTTGCACAGGGTCTGGGAAGTCATTTCCGTATTACCAAATTTAAACAGCAGCAGCAAACCCCCTCTCTGGGCGTCCTTTGCCAGGCGAAAGGTGGGTTTCTTTATGTCATTTGTTCTTGTTATTATCCTTCGTTTTCTAATTTTCAGTTCATATTGACCACTGTCTCTTTCACGATGTCCTGTTGTGCGAGTTACCTCTGTAACTGCTGCTGTCGCTTCCCTGCTGACCTGGGAGGGGCACGTGGCAGTGGTTCTCCTCTTTGATTTATGGAGTTGTAGTTCAGGGTCGCACAGAAATTGTTACTTAAGACCTCCCAGTCTTAAAGTCACCTTTTCCCAGTCATCTTTTACTTTCTCTTTTGAATTTTAAACCTCCCACACTTCCTATGATCGATTACCTGATCTAATTTACCTTGGTTTATTCCCTTAGGAATCATCAAATATTCACCTGGCTAGTTGGGATTTTCTTCTTTCCCTGTCATCGCTAGTAGGCTAGACAGCAGTCACATACTTAGCAGATTTTTATTTATTACATTGAGATCCAAGGTAGCGTTCCCTTATGTTGGAGTGAAACTGTATCTGTAGAAAAGTGACCAATTTTCTCTTGTAGAAAATGACATAATATTTTATTGCTCACTGGCTGGGACACCCAGCGTTTTCCTTCACGGTGAAGTTGCCCCGATAGTGCAAATGGCAAGTTATACAACTTGGAGATAAACACTTAGATGTTAATGCATTTTTTCTTTAGTGGCCTGTAACAAAATCTTATGAAGGACCTTTTAACTTATTACTTCAGACGCTAATCCACATGCAGTCGAAGTCCTATTATGAATAATCAGTGGCCATGCGATAGATGATGAGATTCTGATGTAAACTCTTTCTCTGGTCCTCCTTGTCCACTCAGTACTTTCTCATTCTCGTAATGATCAGGCATCCTTAATACTCTAAAATGGTGTAATTGTCTGTAGATTTCAGAACTGACAATTATATCACAATACTTATTACCAGTAAGAGCAGTCCACGTTCTTCTTGTTTTCCAGCCTCTTAGCATTTTGCAATGAGCAAAGAGGAAGAAAAAAATCTTCCTCACACTCTTTGTCAAACGGCTTTAATTACTTCTGATACGGTGCATTTGCGCTGTGCTTCCCTCTTTGGAATCATTTTGTTTGTGTTCTTAGTTAAAAGTCTTCCTAATTGCTCTACCTATTTCTCAGCCAAGATCATTATCTCACCTCTGGGTTGGTGAAGTGCCGGTCGGGTCATTCACTGAGAATCCTCCAGAATGCGCCGGAACATCCCGGTTTTACTCCCATCCTGTGGCTGGTCAGTCACTTCCAGTGTTTTTTTGCTGGATGCTTTGTCGTGCTCGTAGGACTGAAGGGATCTCTGGGATGAGTACATGGACTTTTCTGTCCTTCAGCTTTCCTTCCATGTCCTCATGCCCCATAACTAGCAAATTTCTGCCCTTTAATTTCACAGGCTCATCCAGCACTAGAGGAAAATTGTGGGCTGTCCTTAGCTTCCGTGTAAATGCAAGTGCCGCTGCGTGGTTCCCGTTCCCTTGGCAAGATTTCCAGATTGCGGTGAAGGGCACCCAGACACATTTCAGTGTCCGGCCCTGAGGCTGGAGTCGGTCGCCCGGACTGGGGAGAGCGAGACGTCCGCGTGGAGCTGTCAGGCTTGGAGGGGGGCTGGCAGGGGAGCTGTGGGATCGGGTGGGATCGGCACCTGTGGTGCCGGACGGGTCCTCGCTGGGGCGGCTGAGTCCCACCCGCCAGCTGCTGCGGGAGGGCTCAGCCGTGCTCCACCGAGCTGTCGCCACGTCTCCATTAAGTGTGTGTGGGGCTTATGTACCCACACTTACACGTGGGGCTGGACCCCATCCCTCTGGGTTCAGCTTGAGGAAGACAGCCTGCTGTTTTGGTCTCATGCTTAGAACAGTCTTTCTTGGTGATGCTTTCCAGGATCTGAGCCTCTCATGAATCTGCATATGAAGTATGAGAAGTACGGTCTTCCTGAAAGCAAATAGAAATCATAGACAATAAAATACATTTGTCTTTTTTTTTTTATTTTAACTATTTAACTTCTGGCCATAATAGTAATAAATATAGAGTTAGACTAGGAAAGAAAAACCACCTCAAACTTCCTTCTCCATCCCTCTTTGACATATCCATTTTGCCTTGTTTTGGACACGGGTGTTTCTGTAGTAACTGCTTTCTCCTCCCAGCCATGTTCCTCGCAGCGGCACTGGTCATGGTTGGTGCTCCTGTTCTGCTGCCCATCTTGGTGCTCTGCTCTCCTGCTTTCTCTGTCTCCCCAGTTCCCTCCCTGCAGATCTTCTCCTTGGGCTGCCTCTAGGGCTGGCTGCCGAGGCGAGCTGTCCAGCTGTGCTCCCGTAAGCGTTCGTACCTCAGATGGTGCAATGTGCACTTCTGACCCGTATGTGTCATTCGTCACCAGATCACACTTCATATGCAGGACTGGTTCTTTCCCTCTGGAGAAAGGAGAGCTTGGCATAGCGCTTCCACTCATGCATCTGGAACAGATCCATGCCCGAAAAGAAGAAACCATATTCCCTATGAAACTCCGCTTTGGCAGTCCTGTTTTCAATGGACTTGTTTAACTAAACTAGAACTTCCTGAACTGCTGGATGCAAGATGACGAGGAGGCAGGGGCCCTGCGTGGCAGAGCGTGAGAGCAGCATCATGGACGGTGTGGTCTCATCGCAGTATCAGCAGTCAGTCACGTTGGCACGGTTTGGTGCTCCCTGTGTGCAGGGTGGTGACACTGCCGTACTGTCAGTGCGTTGCCCATCCCTGAGTGACATGCGAGCAGCTCTCTTCCCTGTGGTCTCTTCGTGGATCTGCAGCTTGGTGGGTGTCACTGTTGTTGTTTCTTGCCACTTTTGCATTGCTTGGGGGGAAATCATGCAAAAGTGGCCTTTCTGACAGTGGTAGGGCCTCAGACTCCTTAAAGAAGGACTCTTCCAGATAGACTCATCAAAGTATAGGGGCCCTGCTATAATGTGGTCATCTCTAGCGCTGTTTATTGTTTCATCACCTGTAGGGCTTCTCTGGATACATAGCCGAGACACCGAATTTGGAGGCATCGTATGTGGTTGTACTGCCTTTCTGATGAGGTGGAGCTCAAGCAGAGAAGGCACATAGCAATTCCCATGAGGAAAAAGTTTCCGGAATTTATCGTGGACTTCTGGTTCCAATCTGCCTGCCTTCTGTTCCCCTGCAAGAAGTGAAATTAGTTATCTCAAGGACATAATCATTCAATTAACTGAAGTTTTGGAAAAAAAAAAGTGGCTCATTTTTACTGAAAAATGTTAGGTGAGACTCCTGTAAAGAGCTGAGCTAGCACGCCGGGGTGGAGGCCCCCCGAGTGTAGGGTGGTGAACCAACAGCGGAGGAAGGCTGGGGGAGGCCGCCTCTTCAGCCAGCACGATTGCAGTTGGAAGAGGGTATTTTAACAAGCCTTCAGAGTGTTCCCATGTAAAACTGCACTGATGTAATTTGTGGTATATTTTAAAGGCTGCACAGAGCATCAAAACAGTTATTTTAATACGAATTCCTTAAAGTTGGTTTGGAAACAAATAGCTCTTTTATAAAAATAAATATATTTGAGCTATTTTTCTTTAGTCTAGCAGTTTTTTTCTTTTTTTAAAGTAAACATCTGTACCATGGCAGTGCGTATGGATGGAGCCTTAGCTTAGAGTTCTGTGTGCAACCCCACGTGGAAAAGCAAGGTGAGAAAGGGCATTGCCTCTTCACCTCCTGGTAAAGGTCTCAGTGCTATCAGTGATGCCTGTTTCGTGATGCTGATCGTTACCAGACGTCAGCAGTGGTACGCAGTGTTAAAAACCCAACGGCAGTACATGGTGTACAAGTACTGCATCTTTCTGGTGTCTGACTCCTTTGACTGGAGACCTCTCCCTGTTTCCTATCAATGCTTTTTTGCCGTTGTTAAGAGCCCGGTGCATTTTTATCTGAAATTGGACATTGGGCAGAGAGAAGGCGAATTATTTTTCTCAGATTGTTTGCTTTCTGGTACAAGTTTTCATACTGCCTTTTATGGGAGCGTGCTAAGCAGTATGATTGACGTGTGTCAGTTGTGATCCTTTTTTGTACCATCTTGTCCTGGAAGAAAATAAATATACATATGTGCAGGGTAGCGTTTTATTTTGGTGAATGGTAGAGTAAAAATGTAATTGTTCTGTGTCCTTCCTGGTCTGTCTTTATGTTAGCTAGGTGGATGAGAGATGGATGGAGGAATATTTTGTCTTGTAGTTTTATATTCAAGGGGCTTAACCAAGTCTCAGTCGGCAACACAGGAGGTCTGCTAAAATGAGCGTGTGCAGTCCTCAAGGTTAATCAGAGGAGGAGACCATTGGCTTGCCTGAACTTGGAAGGGCACTGGGACTTGCTGGACACAGGAAACCTGGGAAAGGAGGGAGCCGCTGAGGATGAAGCCGGTGAAATCTTGTTGCGGGACACCGTCTCCTTGCCAGTCCCTGTGGGAGCAGAGAAAGGGTGGAGAGAGAAGGGAGAATATTGATTTAGTACTTAATATCCACTTCCAGAATAGGGAAGACCCTTGGTGATTTGGATAATGCCAAGGCTGAGGTAGTTCAAGAACTGGCTTCTGTGCCTACAGTTCTGGGCAGAGCCTGACTGGGTTTGTAGGAGTTGCCTTTTTCATTACGTTTGCTCTTAAAGCTTACTTGCAGGCAGCAGGGAAGCCTTCCTGTTGAAGCACCACAGCCTTCGATACCGTTACTGCATCCAAATCCATCTGGAATCTACAAGGTGCCTGGGAACTACCTCCTGGGATCACACGTTCCCTCCAGCTGGCCAGGGAGATCCACAGATGAGGCCGAGCTTCCCATGGCAAAGCCGCGTGGCGTGGGCCAGCAGTGTTGCCACCTGGTCTCCGAGATGAGGAGTAGTGCTGTGAGTGTGGGCTTTCCCTCCTCTGGGGAGCAGGGAGCTGTTGCAGACCAGGCTGCTGAGCAGTGCCTGCGTGCAGGGGACAGCCCCGGGAGCCAGCGGGAGGCTGGACAGGCACCGTGCAACGGGGGTGACAATCACTGCTTGGCGTCCCTGCCTCCTGGCCAGCCAGTAATTGTGGAAACCACCTTTCTCCCACTGAATTCAGCAGAAGTGTGCCAGGACACATTTAGGGATGAAGGTGCAGGCTGTGCTGCCGGGCAGGCAGAGGCAGAAGAGCTCCCAACACGTCCCTGTGGCGCCAGGAGGGCTTGGCAAAGCGCAGGGAGGCTGTTTGCCCTCAAGGCTGTGGGGCAAGGAGGTTTTCTGCCTTTTTGAATGCCAGGTCAGATGATGATGTGGACAATGTTAAATACTGAAATAACAGTCCCTTTGCTCCATCCCTTCAGCACATAGCAATACTTGACTGTGACAGCCAAAGCGGAGACAGTTACCAGTAATAAATCCTCCTCTGACCCTTCACTTTCTGGAGACAACGATGCCACAAACTTCCATAAGTGTTCCCTATTCAGGAGCCATCCCTCATTGCACCATCTCCAGGAACCCAAAATCTTTTAGGTCTTGTGGTTTTGTTTTTTGGCTTTGGCCTTCTTCAGCTTCTCAGAGGCTTTTTGAATGTCCTTGTCCCAAGTCATTTGGAAACAGCGCTCCTCTCCATCTTTACCAGGAGATGCTCACCTGACCCATCAGCCAGGGCTCTCAGATGTGGGGATCTGGTAAAACCTGAAACTAGAGAGGATACAAACACAGGGAGGAAACACTCTCTTCCAAAAGGTCTTAGAGTTTTCTTGCCTACTGCTCTGCATGTTCTTTAAGGACCTGCAGGGACACTGTGCGCGGAGAGAGAAAAGGACGCTTTACTGCCAAGTCAGGCCTCCTCTCTCCTAGATACTTTGAAAACCTTAGTCTTTCCTCTGTTGGGAATACTTCTATACTGAATTTTTAACCGGAAGCTTTCAGGTTTATCAGTAAAGTGATGGGACCGTGGGCAGATGTCCAACTAAGATTTCAAGAGAAGGAATAAATAAATGATGCTATTTCCAGCACTTAGTATTTAGCAAAGGTAGAAAAAGCTGCAGTGCATAAGTGCTAGTCTTAATTTCTCAGCCATCCTTTACAAAATCACTGTAGTAAATCTGCTCTCCTTTTCGGCAGAGCAAGACTGCTATTAGCAATGCTCTTTTATCCGCTGTGTCTCTAGGGATGAGTCTACCAGGGATATTGCAAATAAGCTCTGACACCAAATGCTCCTTTCTGTGTGGCCTGGTCTTCAGCAGCTTGGATAATTACAAACACCATTTATTCTCCTTCCTTGTACAAAAGTGGAGGGGGGAGCGCAAACCCTTGAGGTTTTAGAAATTCAGCCCTTCAGCAGCTAAAGCTTTCTTCTTCAGCCACTTCTATGCAACACAAATGTTCCCTTCATCCCCGTCCGAAGGCAATTTGTGACTACTCTGCTGATTTTTGAGGCAGCGAATGCAGTTTTGGTGTCTCAAAGACTGCAGTATAGACCCCTAATAAAAATGTTCCATCCTCTTCTCGGTTTCTGTAACCTTTTCTTCTTCCTTTCTTGACCTGGGGGAATAAATGTTCCTGCAGAAATTATTTGTCGGTCATTATCCGCGATCCTATTCAACACAGGGAAATTAATAGTCCTACCTGCAGCCTGCTGGGTTTCCAGAAAGCAGAGCTCTCCCCTTGCTCATGAACTATTCCTTTTAAAGCGAGAAGTCCTATAACCCTGCCCGAGGTTTAGATTCTTGCCGTTCAGAAGGGGATGTATCTGCGTTGTAGGTGGGAAGGATGACACACGGTTGCCCAGTTCATCTGGGCCACCAAAATACCTGCGCTTACTCTTGGATTCTCTTCCCAGCAGCCACGGTCCGGGACTTGTCATCCAAGCTGTCCCCGTTAAGAGAGACATGTTTCCTTTCTTTTACGGTTAGCACAGCTTGTTTGTATCTCTAACGCCAGTGCTAGGTTTGCTGGAGACACAGGGGGTCCCCTCAGGCCTCGTCCGTGCAGGTGCTGCACGCTCGTCCCGCGCTGTGTTCTTCTGAACGGAGCAGTTCCCCCGTGCGCAGGGAGCTGGACGGCCCTGCTTGGGGCAGTGTTCTTCTGCGGAGGTAAATCTAGTTAACCGACTTCAAATAACACCGGATGCACCGTAAAATATCCTGTGCTTTGTGGTGCCTTCCCCACAGCAGAGCCAAGGGGGAGATGCGGCGGTGTCCCAGCCTCTTCAGCGCCAAGCCTGGCATCTTCATTTAAGCTGCGTTTGGGAGCGGTTTTAAGCTGTGGTGGGGCAGCTGCAGCGCGGCACACCTTCCCCTCCCCCTGCCTCTGCCGGGGTGAGAGGGCAGGGAAGAGCCACGTCTTAAGCCCTCGCAGCCCAATTTGCCATCGTTCATGTTTCAGTGCTGCAGGATTGCTGGGAAGATATTCTAGGAAAGATTAATGGTCTTTGAAAGAGATTAAAAGAAAAATTTCACAATTGCTTCCTGTAGGTACATTTTACGGGTGCAAAAAAAAAATACTTGAGAAGTTACCGTTATTCTAAAATTAGACCCAAGCCTGAGTGACAGCTTAGCATGGAGAAAAGACAAAGTCAGTCCTCAATATTTAACATAGGATGGCAGCTGGGGAACAGCAGGAGAATGAGAGGAAATCATTGCATTTACAAAGCAGCATTCTTGACTGTGTGCAGCAACAGGGGCTGTGGTCCCAATACGACGTGAGGACAAATAGCAGCAGGAGTAAGTAATTGGGGAGGAATACTTGCTGTGCGTGACAGCGCGTTCCCAACCTTCTGCTTACTGCTAGGAACAAGCCCTCTGCCCGGGGCATGGGGAGCTTGCTCCTCTCCTGCTTTGGCTGCGTTGTATCCAGGCTGGCTGCTGGCTGCGGCATCAGGTATGCAGGCGCGATAACTTGATTGACAACCTGAATAACTCACCTTCATAGAAGATATATTTTCCTCTGCTTTCAATTTTTGTACCTAGATTTTTGCAATTTTGCAATTTTTGTTGCACTGTGGTTCAGTGGCCAGTTGTGGTTAGATGGGGGAAACACTGGCTGAAACTCCAGTGGCTTGTGGTTTGTAAAGTTATCATCCTTCTCAGTTTAAAATCTGTTAGTCTAGTGGCTTTAAACCTTTTTTTTTTTTTAAGCAAACTGGTGGCATCTCCTTGAATTGAATGTACAACTGGAGATCAATGAAAAATGGTGTGTTTGCATTCAACTGAAATTGTAGATGAAACATCATCTTGTAATGTTTTCACCTACAGCTGAAGAACAGAACCGCGAGGTTCCACTTACAGGTGGTGTTTGTCACAGGCAGATATTTTCTGTTATCGAGCGCTGTAGGTCTGTACAGGAGCACTGTGTGGACCGTAACCCTCCTCTCCAGTAGCTGGCATAAAACTTTCACATCAAGCCTCATCTCAGCTTGAACAGAGAGCTTCCCTTTTCCTAAATCATAAACAAAGTCATAAAAAAAACACAGCTTTTTTATTTTTTTTTTTTAATTTCAACTCTGGTATCAGAGTGCAGAGGTTATTTCTGCTGGTGTTGAAGCACTCTCTGGGGTTTCTGACTTTCTCTCGCCACGTGAATTCCCGTCATCGTGACACCCCCCAAATGTGAGGAGCCTCCGCATTCGAGGCGGTAGAGGAGCATCCCCATCCTGTGACACGGTGGCTGTCCTCTCCTCTCAAGTTGTGTCTTTGCTGCCGGCTTCTGGGGGGTGTGTGGATAACACCTGATGCAGAGACGGCTGCGGCTGGCGGGAACGGGGGATTTCGGACCAGTTCTGGGAACGGGAGCTCAGGTGTTTTGTTCCCCAGCACAGCCTTGTTTGGATTCACTGCTTTCACAGAAGTGACCAGCCTGAGGATTGCCAGAAGACTTTCTTTATAATTAAAACATAAGCAATGCTTTTCAGCCTAAGCTTCTTTTGGCAGGTGGAAGACAAAACATAGTTACAAGACAAAAACGTAGAGAAAACACTCCTTTTAAGTGGAGTAGAAATGAACTAGAATCATAGAATAGTCTGGGTTGGAAGGGAACTTTAAAGCTCATCTAATCCAACCCCCCCTGCCCTGGGCAGGGACATCTTCAACCAGCCCAGGTTGCTCAGAGCCCCGTCCAACCTGACCTGGGATGCTTCCAGGGATGGGCAGCCACCACCTCTCTGGGCAACCTGGGCCCAGAGTCACCACCCTCAGCGTAAAACATTTCTTCCTTAGATCTAGTCTAAATCTTCCCTCTTTTAGTGTAAAGCCATTTCCCCTTGTCCTATCGCAACAGGCCTCGCTAAAAAGTCCCTCCCCAGCTTTCTTATAAGCCCCGTCAAACCCGGGCTGCAGGGCTCGGCTCCCTGGCAGCCCCCAGGCAGAGTCCAACCTGCGGCTCCTCCTCACGCCCATTCATCGGGTTCTTGTGCTGGGAGACGTGCGATGTTCTCCTGCTGGTTCTTGTTTTCTGCTACAGATCTTGTGCACTTATTAGTTAATTACCTTAAGCATATATTTGGATACGCACGTTTCCAAGAATTGACAGAGTGTAATCACTAAAATCCTAGATTAGATAGTGATTAGATTAGATTTAGTGAACAAATTGCTAGCTGCAGTTCATTCAGTGCATCTTGAAGTGCTCTATTTGGACCTTTCTCAGTCCTCAGGATTCAAGATAACCTGATAGATTTTTCAATTGAATTTGGCATATTAATAACTGAGACTAAAGGAAGATTTGAAGCCTTGTTTTCGGTATATTTTGCCTCTTGGAAAAGTTTGTCTCATTTAAACTGAGATACTGAAAAAAGACTGGTGATGAACTACATGTGGAACTGGAAGCAGACGCCTGGAGCAGGGACTGGTGAGGGTACTTCGGTTCATATGCACAACCTGAAGTTTGTAGCAGTCGCAGTTCTTATCGCCCTGCAAGGGCCAAATATGTGCTCTCAAAATCATTAAGAATGACAGTAAATAAGGAAGAGATTTTATAGAAATTATGGTAAAAAAACAGTACCTGAAAGTCAGTGATAACAACAGAAATTAAAGCAATGGTGTTTGGCACAGCAGATAAGTGGTGGTGCTTAAAAGACCATAACTTCACTAGACTCTTCTCTCTAGCTTCCCTCTGCCTTCGGCTGGAGGTGGCCCCAGCTAAAAAGCTGGGCCATGAGAGCTGGGGAGCTGCACAGCAGGTTGTTTTGTCGTTGGTGGAGAGGTGCAGAAAGTCTCTCCTGCCCCAGGAGCTCACCCACAGTCTCCTGCTCTTCATCTCCCTTGGTGTGCGGTGGGTTTGTGAACCAGAACCCCCATCCTGCTTCGATCAGAATCACCGTCCCCATCCTGCTTCAGTGGAAGAGCAGACTGTGCCTCACCGTGGCTGCCCAGCTCTTCCGAACCACAGCGATGCCCCTGCCAACTCCACCGTGGTCTTCCAAGAACCTCCCCCAGCACCACCTCAGCAGCGCATCCACCCGTCTGGTAGTTGTGACAAATGGTGGCGTTTTTCACCATTTCTTGGGCTGCGTCTGGCACTGCTCTCTCCCGGTGGCTGCGCCCAGTGGGAGACGAGTTGTAGACCATTACCAGAAACCCTCCACCAAGCCCTTATCTTCACAGCTATTGCTGAGCTATGGCAATATTGCCACTGCTTTTTCTTGGCGTTGCTAGTCGTGTGGACACCGTTACGGTCCCATGTAATACGTGTGTTGTTACAATGGTAATTACCTTCATGCTTAAAATAATATACCCCTTATTTTCTAGCTATAAAGCATTGCACCTGTCCTCTGCTAAAGCTTGATATTGGACAATGAATGCATGAAGCCGTTTTATTCACTGGACCATTGACTTTGCCATATATAACAACATGGTGTGCGTGTGTGTGTGTGTGTGTGTGTGTGAAATTTCTTAGAGATTACTTCCTATTTTCTCCCAGATTGTTGCTAAAATGGTTGACAGATTGGAGTGAAGGACAGGTCCTCAGAAGACCCAGCTGTAGCATTCTCATTTACTGGTGATTCCTCTTATTGGTGAACCCATCTTTAATCATCTTGACAACAGTCTTCAGTGATCTTCATTTTTTTATATTGGTGTCTTTTAGCACAAAACCCAGAGAGTTTTAGCAAAGCCACAGGACCTTGTCTGACCTCTACCTATCTCGTTTAAAAATTTGGCTAATAGCAACGTTCTAAAATTAATATTTGTAATCTTTTTTAGTTGTATCTCAAACCATTTTATTATTCTCATTTAAATAGTTATTTCTACTAAATCGAGAGATTTTAATTTATGTGCAAATTAGGTACCTTTCTAAAAAATACACAACTGTATTTCTAGCTGATGGCATCTTATTTTACATAGTGTCTACATTGCTCCCTTTGTGGCTTGGGGGATTTGGATGGAAAGACGTAGGGATTTGTTTGAGAAAGAAGGTGTACTTTTTTGGGGGGCAATATGGCACTCTGAAGAAAACAAATTTATTTAATAATCAAAATGTTCAGAAAAACGGCCTGTCTCTTAAGGAGATTTTACTCATTTTATCAGAGAACGTTTTTCTTCCTTCTTTGTGCTCTCAAATCAGCCCCTGGGCAGGCGACCATGGTCCTTTTGCAGCTCAGGTCTCCCTGACACCGTCGGGGTGGGACAGAGCCCCCCACCCTGTGTCTGCTGTGTGGCCCCTGCCCAAGGAGGGGTCTTTCCTTCACGCAGTGGGCTCCCTGGCCTTGAACCCCTCCAGGGATGGGGCAGCCACAGCTTCTCGGGGCAACCTGGGCCAGGGGCTCACCCCCCTCACAGCAAA
>VWZL01003802.1:110914-194809 GCA_013396915.1 Stercorarius parasiticus
GAGCGGAGCAGAGGGGCAGAATCCCCCCCTGGCCCTGCTGCCCACGCTGCTGGGGATGCAGCCCAGGCTGCGGGGGGTTTCTGGGCTGCCAGCGCACGGTGCCAGCTCATGTTGAGCTTCTCATCCACCAACACCCCCAAGTCCTTCTCCTCAGGGCTGCTCTCCATCCATTTCCTCCCTGCTCTCCTCCGCAGGGCTCTCACCTGCACCCAAGAGAACCCGATGCACAGCTGCCAGCCCGCTCAGGCTGTGCCCGCACGGTGTCTGGGGAAGCCACTGCAGTTGGACTGGGGCTGGGAGTGGATGTGGGGTTTGGTGCAGCTCCCTCGAGATGGGGAGTGGGGAGTACCCCACAGTGCTGGAGCCCAGGTGGGAGCCATGGCCAAGTGAGAGGTCAGTGGAGCCCGTCAGTGGGGTGGCTGTCCCCATGGTTCTCACCCGTCTCTCTCCCGGGGTCTGCAGAGTGTCCCCTGACGGCGGCTGCCCAGCTGGAGCTCAGCGCCGAGATGATCAAGGCGCTGCGCAACGGGGGAGCGCACCTGGATTTCCGGACGCGGGAGGGAATGACAGCTCTTCACAAGGCCGTCCGGTGCCGCAACCACGCGGCGCTGCTGGTGAGTCGTGGGGCTCTCCCTGCCCTCTGCCCCGTGCCCCAGCACCGCTCCCTCCCGCCCCATCCAGGCTGCCAGCAGGGCTCTGTCCTCCCTGGGCCAAAGCATCCCTTGTGTTGCTGTGGGGAGCACAGCCCGTTACAAAAGCATGTCACTGATAACGTGAGCCCTGGGGGGGAGATGAGGTGAGCACTGCCTGCTGCCATGGACGGAGCATCCCTGGAGCCTCTGCGGGGCAGGTTTTCCTACTGCGCGGCCACCTAAAGCTGCAGAGCGAGGCAGGCGCTTCTCTTGCAGACGCTGCTGGACCTGGGTGCCTCCCCGGACTACAAGGACAGCCGGGGGCTGACGCCCCTGTACCACAGTGCCATGGTTGGGGGGGATCCCTACTGCTGCGAGCTTCTGCTGCATGACTACGCCCGGCTCGGCTGCGTGGATGAGAACGGCTGGCAGGAGATCCACCAGGTGGGATGGATGACGGGATGGCTCTGGTTGGGGTGACTGCTGTCCTGCTGCCAGTGGAGGGGCTGGTCCCGTCCCCTGGTGTGCCGCAAGCGGTGGAGGCACTGCTTGGCAGGGGTGGCCGGCACAGGGGGCCAGGCTCCGGTGTGGAGGACTTGCACCTGGTGTGCCAGCTCTGGCTCCATCCCAGGCCAACGCTCAGGCTGGTCTGTTCTGGCCTCGGTCAGTGGTGCCTGGGATCCTCCCCAGGTTGTGACTGGCCCGTAGGATAGTGCTTTGGGATCTCAGTCCAATGCCTGAGGCATCCTGGTTCCAAACCACAGTTGTATCTGTTCCCGTTTCACACATTGACAAGTGGATTTGGCATAGGGAAGACACAGGCTTGGGGTTAGGGGACGTGAGCCGGCTTTGTGCTTCAAGAACGAGAAACTCGGGGAGAAGGGAGGATGTGCTGGCTGTGTCTGGAGTCCCCTTGTCTTGGACCATTGGGAGGGCAGCTTGTCTTTGGGCCCATGGCCTCCCGAAGCACCCAGCTCTCAGCGCCCTGCAAGGTGGACGAGTACTGGCACAGCGAAGGATGAATGGGTGAGAATGAAAAAAGAAGAGACGGGTGTTTGTGATCTCGATTTACTGGATATGACTGTCCTCCTTCCTGCCTCCATCCTATCTTGCCATGGTAGATCTTTGGGAACGACTGGTCCCGGGATGGAGCAAATGTAGAGGAAAATACCACACCAGTTGACGAGGGATACAGGTCCATTGCCCTCCTCTTTGCCTGCTTGTGCTTCAGGGCTTCTTTGCAGCAGATAATTATACTGAGAGAGAAAACAGGCTGGAGGGTGCCTGGTACCAATATGATGCTGATCCCAAATTTGCAATTGATGTAGAGGTAATTTGTCCAATAAGTATTCAGTTGTATGTTGCTTTAAGGAGCAGCAGTGTGTGTGCGTGCATGTTAATCGGACTTTTCAGGTTACAGGTCCAGGCTGATTCAACTTTTCTAGCATGGCTGAATCCAGCAGAGGATGTTGTGGGATTTGTCATCTTCCTGCCGCTCCTTGATTTTCTGTTTCTTATTTCCAT
Organism: Stercorarius parasiticus; assembly: GCA_013396915.1. NCBI lineage: Eukaryota > Metazoa > Chordata > Aves > Charadriiformes > Stercorariidae > Stercorarius > Stercorarius parasiticus. The sequence continues at coordinate 113,071 of VWZL01003802.1, forward strand.
TTTGGGTTTCGAGCAGGCATGTCGCTATGGCCATGTTCAGCACCTGGAGCATCTTCTCTTCTACGGAGCTGATATGACTGCACAGAATGCCTCAGGAAACACCGCTCTTCACATTTGTGCTCTCTATAACCAGGTACCTCTGTGTGATTTGGGGTATGAGAACAAGAAAGTGTAGATGGGGCACCAGCTTGCCTGAGACAGAGCACAACATTGGGCTGGGGCACCTTCTCATCGGCATCAGCCTGATTTTGGATTTCCCAAGAGGCAGGTGACCAGAGAAGAGTCCATGATTTAATCTGTTCCTATTCCCAAGATGGTTCTGCTGATTTACTGCCTAACACGTGCTGTAATTTTTCCTCTGGTTCCTATTCCTACTTCACAGCACGCCGCCGTTGCTGGTTGGGAGGGAGCAGTTTGCCTGGGTGGAGAGTGCTAATTTGGCCCAGGTGCTCACATTTAATTTAAGGTGGTCATGTGCCCCAGGTGGGGCAGGTTGGGCATATTCTGTGGCTTTCACCCTGCTCTGGGGTTTGGACCCTCTCACAAATGGCCCTAAAATCTTACTACTAATCTCTGAATTTTGAAGAAGACTGTCCAGGCAACATAGGGTACCATTTCTGTTTTATCTGCTGTGTGGTCACTAACCTCAGTTCAGGAGAAATCGAGGGTGGTGGAAGAGCCCTCTCTGGTCTTGCACACCCGCTGTTCTCTTTCTGAGATGTGCAGGTCGGTGTCTAAGGATTGCTCCTGTACGCTTTGTTCCTTCCTGGAGATTTTTATACATTGTATGATGTGGTTTTTGATTATAAAGGGAATTTTCAGTTTCTGAGGTGTCCGTACTTTAAAAATTGAACGCTGTTAGGTTTTGCCGTAGACAGTGGTACATGGAGGCTGATTTGTGGCTTGGTAGGTGTGTTCTGCACGTCGAGGACTCTTGTGCCCAGATGCCTGCCCACGGGGGTGGGTGGGTAGAGCGGCATTAAGAAGTATAGGGACTCGTAAACATGTTGAATTAACATCATTTAGAAGCACAGAGCATTCCAAACGACGACAATAAAAGGCCTTAGGAAAGAGCAATACCTGGGAATGTGTGATGGCCGCTGTGCTCACAGCTGTGCTCGTGGGCAGATGTTGGGGCCTGGCTGCGGTGCCAGAGCCGCACGCAGGCGGGTGGACTTGGTCAGCTTGGGGTTGGGGGTGGCCAGTTCGTAGGGGCTAAGCATCCTTCCTGGCTCGTGCCAAAGGAGGCTTTCTGAGCGCAATCAAACCCTGTGGTTTGCTCCTTCCTTGTCACCAGTCTGCAGTGCTAATTGGTCTCTTCCCCTTTCCCCCTTGCTTGCTTTCACAGGAGAGCTGTGCCCGGGTTCTCCTCTTCCGTGGTGCGAGCAAAGACATTCGCAACTACAACAGCCAGACGGCGTTCCAGGTGAGACAGCGAGCCCCGGGCCCCGTCCGTCCCACGGGGCTCCTCGTGGCCCCTGACCCAGGCAGCCTCCGCACACGTGGGGTAAAGCTCACTGGGACAAACCCATCGATTCAGGATGTTTGTTCTGACGCCAGGTGGTGTCTTATGGTGGGAGACTTTCTGAAAGAGCTGGGCTCAACTGCTCATGTGTAATGGAGGTGGAAAGGAGAATTTGTTGCTGTCTGTAGAAATGTTGCAGTAGCTGTTAGAGAAGGAGCAGTTTCCTTAGAAATAAAGGACAGTGATGCCACAGAAATGAATGCACCTAAACTTGTTGTTAATAAGCTTAAACAGGAATTTAGAAGACCTCTAGCTAGAGGAAGAGTGAAACTCTGAAATAGCTTTCCAGTAAATATGCTGGGTAACACAGGTGGAAAAGGGAAACTTGGTCACTTTGCAGTGCGACTCCTTCCCTAAGTTTGCAAATCATGGGAAGTGACTGCCCGCAGACTGTAGTCTGTGATGCAGGAGGTCTCTTCCCACCCAACGTCTGCTTTGCCTTCTTTTTCTTAAGGTTTTTGAACTTGGAATAGCCATTCTGTCTGTGCTCTTACTGAAGCACAGTTATTTGCCTGAGGACCTTTCATAAATGTTGTGACTCAATGTCCAGCTGATACTAATCTTCAGGTGTTCCCTGAGAGCAGAGAGTGTCAGCGTCTCACCCATATACCAGCTCGGGTGGTTGTAGATGAGCTCGCTAATTATTAGCCCTTTAGAAATGCTTTTTCTCACTTCTCCTCAATGTTGTTTATAGCAACTTTAGGCTACAGAGTCTCAAGTGTGACCACGATGATGTCTTGCAGTCCCTGCGAACATTGCACGTGGCCCCCATGAGAGAGAAGCCTTACCACAGATGCAGTCGCTCCCGTTGCATGTGTGCGGCCGCTGCTGGAGCAGCAGCACGTCCTGGGGGATATGGGCAGGGAGTCGCTGGGTGGATGCTCTGGAAATCGGCCACATTGGGCCGTGCTGTGCCAGCGTGGCCTCCCGTGCGGAAGTAGTGGGTATGACTAGTGACCCTTGTGTGTCCCAGGGGACCAACTTCACTGAAAAGGCACCAAATCCCTGTGCAGCGTGTGCCAGGAGCACACGGGGAAGCCGGAGCACGTCTGGCCCAACCTGGCTGCTCGCTGGCAGCCACGGAGAACCGGCCCTGGTCTCCCCGAACCCCCTGCTGTAACGGTGCTCTGTTCTGCGTGAAGATATTTCCTTGAAATTTTAAGTATGTTTTAACTCAAATTAAGCATTCTGTCCTAAAAAGAGTGCACAGAACTCGTGTGTACTTACCATGACTGTATATAGGAATCGGGCAGCCGTGCAGAGATAATCACTTATGAATCACCTGTGTGTATGGTGTGAGGAACAAAAAATGCTTAGGTAGCTTCAGGAAATGAATACATAGCTTATAGTCTTGTTTCAAAGTAATTTCTTTATTAAGACTGAGACAATGTTGCTTTCAAGCTGTGCTTCTTGTTGGCTTGCATGCTGAGAGGAAAAAAGAGCCTTGAAGGTCAAATGGAGCATCCTTGTAGGCGGTCTGGGATTTTTCACGTGCAGGAACTTGACATTCAGCTAATTCTCCTGTTAAGTGATGGTTGTCTGGTCATAGCTGGGAGTGTCATTCGTGTGATGAAGTGCAGGTGCCTGTCTGCAGAGGAGGGGAGGTTTGTCGTCCCCTCCATGGTGGCCTGGGGAGCGCAGGGGGACTGGCTCCGGCAGGGTGCTCAGGAGCATGAGTGCCACCACAGCTATGCTCTGCGTGACTGGCGTGACCTTGCCAACCACAGCGAATGCTGGAGGATGCCTGAGCGCAGCCCTTGGTGGGCAGCCCCGTTCTCTGTGAATCCACCTTAGCTCAGACCCTCCTCTCTCTGCCCCGTGTTATCTCCTGCCTTGGGAGGTGGGTCCCAAAAGGGCTTGACGTGGCAAGGTCTGTCCTGCTCGGGGACTGCTGCTCTCCAGGGAGCTTTGCTCTGGGGATCGAGGATAGTCCCATCTGACTGCTCTCTGATTTAATGTAAGAATATTTATTTCCAGGGAAGGACTTCTTGCAGGAAACTGCTGCCTCTTTTTTTTTTTCNAGCTGGAGTTTTGGAGTCAAGAGATGGAGAAAGGGCAATCTTTCTGCTTTGGGATTTGCAGGGTGGTGTAGCAGGTGGTGGAGGGAGGCAAAAGCTCCTGCTCTGATTTTGCTCGTGTCCTGCGAGCTCCAGTGGGTCTTAATGAGGGAAAAACAGTGTTTGTCTTTCCCTTTTTGAAGCGGTGCGACTAATTGGAAGTTTCTGTTACAGAGAATGAAAACTGTGGTTGGTAATCCAATCGGTTTGTTTATTGGCAAATCCAAACCAGAACTTGATATTAGTGTGATGTGCTGCCTTCAGTTCCCAGCTTTCAAAGAGAAACTCTCCGACTCCCAGCTTGCATCACTTGCTCGAGACTTCAGCATGTCGTTAAGTCACTGTCCACTGCAAAGCCTGGTGCTTTCTCCTGTATCGTCTCCGTGTGGCCGTGGTAATGGGGTGCTGCCTTTCTCCGATTGAGTTCCAGCACGGCAGAGGGGAGCTGAGCACCGCGGTGCAAGGGAGCGTGCACAGCCCAGCAGTTCTGTGGCTGCTCTTGTAAATGCCTCTGCTGCTGCATGGTTATTTAGTCAGTTTACTGCACATACCTCCTGTTAATTCGATTGCTGCTGTTAATCAGATAGCTTGGTGTCAGTGGCCGGAGATGACTCGAGATAGTAATTTAGAGGGTTTAGAAGTTGTAATCTGCTTGGTTATCTTCCCTGAGGCAAATCAGCGTGCTCATTGCCGGGGTGGCATGCCACCTCCTGATGTGTTGAGTTCCTCCTGCTGCAAAGGGCCCTGTCCCCTACTCGTGGAGTGCCATGCATGGTCCGTGTGGTGGGGCAGGAGCGCTGGGAGCATCCCACCTCTTTGTGGCTGGGAGCAGGCTTCAGCAGGAGTGCAAGAGCCGGGTGGGTTTAGGGTGAGAGTTTTCACAGAGTATCTTCCCAGCTTCTGGCAATCTGCGTCTCTCTTCCTGAGCCAGGTTTGTACCTACATCTGTCTTCAATTGCTCTTAGCTGGCTTTTCATCCATAAATTGTCTAAGAGAGTTCCCTGTGCAGATGCAGTCCTTCCCAAAGCTCCCCTGCCTCATCCAAATACATTCTTCTCACAGAAGGATGGAGACATCATTTTTCAGGTAGGATATTGCATACTCAAAATGTACTGGATGAAAAGGAAGTTGGAGGGTTTTTTGGTTTTGTTTTTGGGGTTTTTTCTCCCTTCCAGCTGCTTTAGCAGTATTGTTGATCAGAAACAAAGTGCTGCCAAAGCACTAGTTGTCTCTCAAACCTGGACTTGGGGTGTTGGCCACTGGAGCATGCCGCGGGACAGGAGCCTGTGATGGGAAGGACAGGCGCTCCAACTGGGACCGTGAAAACTGGTAGTTGCTACTGTTGATGTGATGAACCCACCATCCTCTTTAAACAACAGGAAGGTACCCAGCAGAGGACTGGGATGTGTGGGCAGGCGCACGGGTAGGCAGTTGTGCAAACACCATGAATGGTGGCTGAGTCAGTCAGTGGTATCCTGCCTCCCACCCTGGATCCCAGGGAGCTGAAATCCTGTATTCATAAGTTTAAGTTCAGGATGGCAATGCTCTGTCCCTTAGGAGGGTGAAGACTATAAGTGTCTATAAGTGTTGTTCTTTAAGAGGTGCTTTTCCATATTGTGATAAGGTTGCCCACCCTCAATACTTCAGTCCTTTTCTTACATGGGATTGTTGATGGCTCAGAGTCCCCAGGTCAGCTTCTCTACGCTTTCTTGTGGTTTCTACAGAAGTATTAAGTACTAGCTACTGTTCAACTGCAGTATTTTGGGCTTCTCTTTTCCCTTTCCTTAATGTCAGGTTGACAGAGTGATTGCAAAAGAGAAGACCTTTCAAATTCTGTGAATGACCGTGTCCCTCTCTGAGCATGCAAATCACACAATTTGACTTGGAAATGAAATCATTTACCTTTGCAAGCTGAACTTCATCAGAATGATGATCCACACCTGGTGTTGCAGACAGACCATGTGAAACAGCCTTCCTGTGTCACACTGGGGTTTGATACCGAGCTGATGAGAAATGCTTTGATTGGGGTCTTCCTTAGCACGTGAGCGAAAGGGAAGGAGATACCCTCTACTCTTGCCAAAGTCATTGTCCCCATGGCTCTAATCCAGCTTGCTATCTACCAAGAGCTCCAGGGCCTTTTCTGCTGAATTACTCCCTGGTTTGTGTCATTGCCAAAGCTGCTGCTTTCCTGGACACAGGACTTTGCATTTGTCCTTTTCCAATTTCATGGGGATCCTGCTGGCCTGTTCTTCCAGCCTGTCTGGGTCCCTCTGCATGGCAGCCGTTGTGGATATTGACCATTCCCCCCCAGTTTGGTGTTACCTGCAAACTTGACCTCTGTGGTGCTCCCCCTGTCACGGGCCATTGAGTAGAGAATGACCCATTAACAACCACTCTGAGCCAAACCATGCAACCAGTTTTATCCCACTTAGCTGTCCACCCATCCATACTGTAATGGCCTAAAGATGAGATGTGGAAGGCTCCATCTGTCTTGCTTCCCTGTGTCCTCTGAGATAACTGCTGGTTTTCCCACCGCCATATCAAAGAGGTTGCGCCATCTGTGCCACTCCTGTCTCTCAGCAGTCTGCCTTGTGTGGGGCTGGAGATGTGCTGCCGCCGCAGGAACCCTGCTCTCCTCCGCATAGAGATTTCCCTGTAAACATCAGGAGAATCCTCAGCGGCTGCTGCTCAGTGGCTGTACCACGCGGTTTGTTTCTGCTCCCCGCGCCTGTGCATCTGTTTCCCCATCAGCCCCAGCTGCTCCGTGTGCTTGGTGCGAGCTGGAGGTCAGACCCTGCCTTAGCCAGGTTAAGTCCTTCTGTTTCTTATCCCCTGGCTGGTCTCTGCCAGTGCATCAGGTCTCACTTTCCTTTTCCTCCCTGTTTTTCAGATGTCTTAAGGACCCACTTAGGTGTTTGCTTTCTCAGGAGCCCAGTACTCCAATGGGATTAACCAGGTGTCCCATGCTGGCAACACTGCACTTTGAACCTCTGGGTCATTTTTTCACCTTTTGTTTAGTAAAAGTAGCTTTTCCAGTTGCCCTTATCGCTGCATAAAAAGGAGGAAAAGTCCAGGTCCTTATGGTCAGGTCATCACTTGCCTTGCACTGTGTTTTTCAGCAGCCTGTTAGAGGTGCCAGCAGTTTCCGTCTAAGAGGCATCCAAGTTCTGTCTTGTTCACGATGCAAACTTCCCAGTTTTCTTTGCCAAACCTCACACCTCTAACACGGAGCCTAGAATTTGTGTTCTCAACGTCAAGATGGATCTTCCTTGTCTGGAAGGTTTTGGGGGTTCCTTATGCTGGCCGTGTGTGTTCCTGGAAGGTCTGTGGGTCAACCACGGTGGCCATATGACAGACCTTGCTGTAATTGGCTATAGCGAAGGCTCCAGCCCAAATCAGTGCTTTCAGTGCCCAAGTCCCTTCAGAATCACTTGTTGAATATCTCCACCCTTGATATTTCTGGTGTGGACACCTGGAGCTTGGCCCCTGCCTTCACTATGTAGTTTACTGCAGGGTCTCAGAGCTGGAGTGGTGTTGGTGAGGTGGTTTGCACTGGTGCACGCAGGAGGGACTTCAGGAGCCCTCTGCAGCAAGGGTGCAGCCGCCTCCGTGCCATTCGCAGCATGCGCCGTGCCACACGTACGCATGGGCTGGGTGAGAGGCTGCAGTTTCTCCAGGAGCCTCGTCCACATGCTGGCTTATTGTGCACCTGCTTTTCACAGAGCCCGCCGAGGCTCTGACTTCTTCCTCTGAGGTGGAGGAGGGTCTGAAATGACAGTGGTTGTGCTGTACCTTTTGTGCTCAGTCTTGAAAGGAGAGGGGCGATGGCGACAAGCTTGAGCTCCTGTGGTAGTTCAAAGGGAAACAAATGGGGTTTCGGGGTATTTCTAGTTCATGTCTGTGTTTACACAGGCATAGTTATGGTAAGTCATCTTTCTTTCTGCTTGTGTTCCTGCAGTCCTTCTTTCCCAGTGCTAATGGAAGGTGGTTCACTGCACCTTTGATGTGCCTTTTCTGGATGGAGACTTCTCATCTGTGTCTTCTGCAAATCGCATTGCTTGGCCAAAGTCCAAGGTGGCTTTTCCCTTGCCTCCTCAGTGCAGACTGTGGCCATCAGGGCTGATGGTGCCCGAGTGCCGATTATAATACTAAAATCATATAAGAAAGACTAACACAGCTGGGTTGTGTTGGAAACCATTTGGCTCTACTTGATTCCCACTCTGCTTTGGACCATTTACTTACCCAAGGTATACGCTGGAGAATTACTATAAGTGTGTGAGCTTTTTATAAATGTAGCTTTTACAGGCAGTAAAGATGGCTATGAGGACCTATCAAAATGTGAACTCAGCACTGGAAGTTTTAATTGTTGAGATAATAATCCTGTGTTATTTATTTGAAGAAAAAAAAAATCGTCATTTTCTAAAGGTTTGCTTGTGTATGTGAGCAGGTGACTCTGGTATCAAGCTGAAACTAAACACAGATCGTGATTTCTTTCCTGTCGAACTTGTATGCCAATGGAGCTATGGGATCGCTTGTGTTAGCTCATCCCAAACATGTCTGATGTGGGATTTAGAAGTGCAGACAAGTTTCTTAATGATCAGTAAATGCCAATTTTGTACAAATTTCTTTGTCCTCATTATACTCATGGCTGAACTTTTCCATTTATACACGTACAGAATTATCATATGCAGAATATAACAATAGGATGCAAGTAGTTGTTTCCAATTTCTTATAATTTCACTGAACTTGAACAATCAGAGCTGCTGCTTTTCTGCCAAAAAGTTGTTTGTCCTTTTGATTGCCGCATTTTTGTGTGTGTTTGTTTTTTTTTCTCCTCTCCTCTCCCCAGGTTAAATTCTTCTAAACACATTTTTGTGGTGGTGGGTTTTTTTTGGTGGTTTTGGGTTTTTTTTGGTACATAATCATGCTATAAGTAAACAGAGTTTCTTGTTATGACCAGTACAGGTTTTGTAGATGTAGAGCTGCTCTGGCTGTGGTGCACTCGGTCACTTCTGCTGGCACCTCTAGCTGGCAAGACTGACCTTGGTCATGAAACTCAAGCATGTGCCAGAGGTTTTAGTCATAGAGTCACAGAATGGTTTGGGTTGAAGGACCTTTGGAGGCCATCTAGTCCAACCTCCTGCCCTGGGCAGGGACACCTCCCACCAGCCCAGGTCGCTCCAAGCCCCGGCCAACCTGGCCTTGAACCCCTCCAGGGATGGGGCAGCCACAGCTTCTCTGGGCAACCTGGGCCAGGGGCTCACCCCCCTCAGCATAAAACACTTCTTCCTTATATCTAGTCTAAATCTACCCTCTTTTACTTTAGTAAGCCTTTAAGTTGACTACGAGCACTTCAGACAAACGTTTAGCTTGACGTAAGGAAATCATTGCCTGAACTGGGGGTCCCTGTAGGGAGATTTGCCTCCCTGCAGAGCCGCGCCGGTGCTCGGGGTTGGTGCTGGCTGGCTGATGATGGTTGGATGCAGGGCAGGGGACGTGCTGGCTGGTGCTGGGTCTGAGAGGCCCTGGGACACCCCAGGCGTTTTCGGGGAAGCTGGTTGCCCTGTCCTGGCCAGCCGCTTGGGGCTGCTGCAGCCCACGGGCAGGATCCAGCCCTGGTCCTGGCCAAGACCCACCAGTCCCCATTGCCCCATTTCTCCAGCCTGGAGAGGTCCCGTGGACAAGCAGCCCTGTCTTCCCGCCTGTCGGCTGCTCCCAGGCTGGTGACAGGGATCTCCCTCCCATCATCCGGTGGTCAATGAAGACACCAAACAGTACCAGCACCTGTGTCCATCCCTGAGGAATGGGCCCGTAACCAGCCACCAGCTGGACTCTGTATGCCCATCACCACCCTTTGAGCCTGGTGGTCCAGCCAGCTTCCCACCCACCTCGTCCTCCTGCTCAAACCATCCCTGTCCCTTTTGGCAATGAGGGTGCTGCAGAGACCACACTGAACACCTCTCAGGACCGGGACAGACCACCTTCCCTCTGCTCCCCTCGTTCAGAGCCAGCTGCCCCGCTGGAGAAGGCAGTCCAAAGGTAGGACTGCAAAGGAACCTGAGAGGCTGTTTTTGGGGCTCTTCTGCCCCCCCCCCCCCCAGGATCAGCTCCGTCTGACGGTTTTATGACTGGCGTTTGTGAAAGCTGCTCGTGACCCCCCTGTGGTGGCTGCAGCCTCCCGAGGTGTCTGCTCCTGCCCTCAGAGCTCGCTGTGCTCTCAGAAAGCCTTTTCTGACACCAAACCTGAATCTTTCTTACTGAATTTTAAGGCCATTACTTTTCCATGGTTATTGAGTACAGATTATTTTTGTCCTTGCTGCAGCTGCCTTCTTTCTGTTTTTACAGTCAGATCACCCCCTTCCCCACCTGATCTTCTGTTCTCTGGGCTGAATATCCCAGAGCACACAGGCTTCCCTGCAGAGACCTTGAAAGCATAATCTGATCGTTACTATTGATTTACTCTGGATTCTCCCCGTATCTTTTATTTAACTCTGTTCCTAAAAGTAGCCTTCTCCAGCTGAAACCCAACCTGTTCTGCACCAAGCAGAGGGTTTACATCACACGTGTTAGAGGTGAGGCTGCTAATTGTAAATCCTGGTATGTTTTCCCTTTTCTGCCACAGCGTGACTTTGTTGACTCATTTTCAGCTTGTGATCCTGCCATCCTCAGACTTTCTTCAGCAGGGCTGCTGCCTGCTGTCTCCGAGCCCGCGTCTGGGCCTGGTGTTGCAGGCTCTGAGCCGTCGGGGCAGAGGAGACCCGGGGGTGTCTCTCCTCCACCCTCCCGCTCCGGCAGGACGGTCCCGCAGTGCTGAGGGTGCTCTGGTCCTTCCCAGCCCGGCTCGGCAAGACCCCGCGCATGGAACGCTCCCACCCTGGGCTCGTTCCTGTCCTCAGCCCTTCCCCTCATTTGCATTACGCCCAGACAAAACCTCCCCCGTTGCATCTTGTGCCCGTTGGCTCTTGCTCTGTGCGCACCTCGCAGAAGAGCCCGACTCCATCGTCTGTAACCCCGGTACATGAACTGTCATTACATCTGTCTCTATCAACTACATCTCTCCCACCACCACACCCCCCCCCGCCCCCAGCCTATTTCTTGAGTTTCCAACAATCATTTCAATTCTAATCCTCTAATGACTGTGCAGCTCCTTCCAGCTTGGTCTCATCTAGGAATTTAATATTCTGCACTCCATCACCCAGGTTGCTAATGAAAAAATTGAATACTACTGAACGTGGGGCAGGGTCCTGTGAAATCCATTTAGCATACATTTTTAGTCTGACGGTTAGTCATGAATTAGTTTTCTGATCAGTTTTTCATCACTTGGCAGGAGTTTCAGCTAGATTTAATTTCTGTTGTTTCTGAGAATGTCACATAAGGCTGTCAAAATTTTTGCAGAAGACAGCTATATGGTATCTTCAGTTTCTTTGCTCTTCACAAAGCCTGGCCTGCTACCCTCTCCTGGAAGTAACTCATACCCTTAAATTTGGTTTGCTCTTTACAAATTGCTGTTGTTGGTCATGTCTGTTTGCAAACTTATCTGCTTTGCCCAGCGCTTTTCTGGACAATAAAATTAAGTTGCCTGGTCTACAGGGCAATGTTCCTCTCCTTGCGCGGCACGATTAAAGCTGGCTGTAACTTCTCTTCATTTCCAGGCGTCTGAGAACTGTCGCAGACGATCACAGTTCACCACGAACGCCTGAGATTGCTCCTAGCAGGTTTTTGGCACTGTGACTCAGCTCGTGGTCTGTAGATCTCTGGTACTTTGTCGAAAAGTAAAGGCAATTCATAAATCGTGTGCAGAACCAGGCACAAAGGCAGATAATGCCCCAAATACTGCGTGTCAGTTTTATGAGGCCCAGCCGATCTGGTGGTAACTTGCTGCGTGATTGCAGCCAAGTGTGGACTAAAAAGCTCCAGTGAAAGGCCAGTGAACCCTCCGGCGCCGGTGGTACCGCCGCGCTCCTGCCGCGCCGGGCTCCCCACGCCTGGCTGGTTGGACACCACTTTGTGCCTTGGCCTTTCTCAACCTCTTTTGCATCTGTCACACGTTTAGTTGGGCCTTATAACACTTCGAGTGGCTCTCCTTAAATCCTTAAAGAGTTACACTGTGACGTTATCTGAACATACCGTTTGTATCAGCTTTTTGGTACAATACAAACAGGTTGTTAGATGTGTTTTCTTCAAAGATTTGTATCTTGTTGCTTTAAAATAGGCATCATGGTCTGAACTCTCCAATTTGCAGTCATGTTGCCCAGGCAACAGAATATTCTCAAATGGAGTGATTCTGTTAAAGAATGTCTTTGGTTAACTGTGATTTTTCTAATTTAACTGAAATTTTAGCTGACGATGTTTGGATTTCAAACTTATTAATGACATCATATGTTGTGATGTCATAGAAATTAATAAATTTAATTCCACTTATGTAGATTATTAGTGTTCAGCTTTAAGAATACTTGGAAGGAAACGATGAAGGTAGTAGATGTTTTACAGTTTAGCTGGCTTTGCTGTAAACTCTTGCTAGCTCGCTGCCATTGTTCCTCAACACGTGTAAAACACAGAAACAACATCTGCCGTTTGACGTCTTTTAAAGATTAGTCCTAGCTAACGCCAAAAATTTTAGCTGATGTGAGGATGTCTATAGCATTATTTTTATTAATAAGCTCCATATTTTTGTTGTCGTCACTACAACAGTAACCTTGTCCTCCTCCATCTGTTCTCTCCTGTCAAATGTTTGGATAGTAAGGGTTGTGGGTTTCTGTAAGTGTGTGCAGAGCCTACTGATTTTGCTCTCGAGCTCTACTATAGTGGAAGTTAAAATAATTTATGGAGGTGTGGAGTTCCTGTTGGCACTTGGGGTGGTTATTCAACCTGTTATGTATTTAAAAATGCAAAACATCTTCCTCAAACTTACTGCATTTGCTATCTGAGTGGGAAAACATTTTTATTTTTTTTCTTTTAGCATTTAAAAGCATGTTTGTTAACTTTTAACATACAGTTAATTAAAGTTTGATACTTCTGAGAAATCTGTTATCTCTGCTTAGGCTCTTTGTTGTCCTTACTGATCAGGTAACATAGTCACCCAGCTTCTTCTAATAGTTCTTATACTTCAGATTAATTAAAACTTGCTCATAATCCAGAATTTAAAAGTGTAGTTTCCAATGAAAATAAGCTATTAGCGACTGCAGCGCCTATTTGCTCCTTTTAGAGTGTCGGTGTCTTCTGTGAGTGAGGTTGGCCTCTCTGGGTCTGTCTGCGCAGCCGAGCTGGGCTCAGCACCCCAGGGGCGCCCAGCGAGTGTCCCCACCACCAGGCGGAGAAGGTGCTGCCTCTGCAGCGCTCGGCTTCTCCGATGTGCCAAATATGTAACACGCCTGGCTTGTATATGGGTGACTTCTCCCATTTTTCGGTCCTCGTCTCTCCTTAGGCCTATTGGGAATTGTAGGTAAAGTGACCTTCTCCTCTTCCTCTGGAAAGTAAAAATCCATTAACTCTCTGGAGTGCAGACTGGGTCTTGATCCAGGGCTGGAAATGGGTTTCAGGGGCACCAATGGGGGTTGCAGGCAAACCCGCACCCCGGGGGTGGGATGGATACACGGCTCCGGGGCTGCTGAGTCCGTGCTCCTCGCACATGTGTGGTGGAGTCCGACGCCTCTCTCTGCAAGCTGTTTAATTACCTTCACTGCTAGAAGTCATCTTTTACCTCAGTGTCACTCTGCCTGGTTTAATCGTCCTGCTGTTAACTCTCATGTGTGTTGCAGTAGTCGGAAAGCCTTGCAGTGGGGCTCCTGCCCCATACGTGAGCACCTACACACAGATCACCTCATCCCCGCTGGGCAGGACAATAGCTTGATCTCCTTTAACTTTCCCATTTTAAAGGCTTTTACAGCTGCTGGATCGCCTTTGTGTCCATCATGTGAATCTTCCTGTGTCCCTGTGTTCTTCTTGACCTTGGCTCCAGGGGTGACCCAGAGCATTGGCACAGGTCCTGCTACTGCGGCGTGCAGAGCTCATCGCTGAACTCGCGCGTATTTCTAATTGATAGTTTCCGTTAGGCTTTATGGCTACAGTTACTATTCGGAGAGTTTATGCTGAAGTTTTTCCCTGCTCTCTGAGGGTTTCCCCTCCTGCAGCGGTTGCCGTGCCCTCGCTCGCAGCCTGGCTGTTCTGGGGCGCAGACGCTGCTGCAGCAGCGCCCCGTTACCCCACCAGACCGTGCACCTTCGGTGTTACCCGCAGCGTCAGTGCCTTGGGCTGGATGGTCATTCCTAGCCCGTAGTAGGTTTGGACCAAGTAATGTCCTGCTTGATGATCCCTCTATGTCAACAAATACAGTTTGAGCGAGATAAATTGTATATAACAAATTATACACACACACACACACATATATATATATCTCCTGGACCCAATCTAGATATCTAGATATACTCTCACAGAAAAAGGTAAATGTGTAATATTGTACCTGTCTGGGTACAAATGTCTTGTATGGAGGTCAAGATATCACTTTTTCTAGCTACTCTGAGTAAGCAATCAGCCCTGGAAATGTTTGTCAAATCCGCTTCAAAACTGTCCCCTAAGGAAACCCTACGTTCGCTCCAAGTAGATTTTCCTCAGTCCTTCTCTGTGCTGAGAAAATCAGAAATTTATTCTCAGGTTTAAATCAATTTTTCTTGCCAAGTAAGCATATTTGTTCTTCTAGCGGTGGACTGGTGGGATAATTGATCACCAACCTTTTTGTGATGCTCTTCTAAGATTTAAGGTGAGCAAACCCACTTCTGTCAGTCTTTCCTTGGTGGTCAAGATTTCCAAGTGCCTTTTCCAGCCTACTGCTTTCAATTTGTTTACCTCCTCCTTAAAGAGCTGTGTCCCAAAACTGGACATACCAGTCCAGATGGATCTTCACCATCTTGTTAATACCTCCTAGGATTAAGTTTGTCTTTATGCAGTGTCACCGTTTTCTTGACTTGTCTTTAGTTTGGGGTTACTGCCGTTGCCACGCGTTGGCTAGGCACCGTAAGGCAGAAAACAGTTATTCTCCACCTTGTATTTATCCCTTGATTTCTCCACTCCAAGTGTAACAGTTTGTACTAGACCTTACTGGATTTCATCTTTCCGATTTCAGATATCATTGCTTCTGTCAGCCAGACTCATAAACTTGTCAATCAAACTTTATGTATTATGCTTTGTTTCTTTTAACAAGATTTACTTTCCCAAAACTATGGAAATTATCAGTAAAACAAGAATAAAATCTAATTAGAGTCTATGGTGTCAAAACTGGCATAAGATATGCAGGAGAATATAATTCAGGAAAGCATTCTAAATGCTAAATATGTATCAGTATTCTTAATGTACCATACGTGGCCTCTGTGAAGATTTTACAAAACAAACTAGGTATTGTGAGTATAGGTGATGCTGGGACTGGTGACAGGCAGCTCAGCAGTGGTTTCTGAGGTCAATGCTTTTGATAATTTAAAGTGTTTAAAAGTATTGATAGTCCTCCTGTTCCCTGGAATTTCTCTAATTTTCTAGGACCCAATATTTTAGTGGGCCACTTTTTTCACCCATTTTTTCAAGACTTTCTGTAGCTTACCAGGGCTTGCTTATTTGAATATTAATTGCACTTAGCAGATGCTGCCTGCCATCTTCCTCTGCTATAGCTGTAGGTTTCCGCTCCGTACACCCCGCCGTTTGGAAGGATGCATCCCCCATCCCTGCCAGCACCTGCCTTCTTGCCTCTTCTGCGTTGCTGTCTGCAGTTGTATCGTCTGTGATGGACCAAGGACAGGCTGCTGCCTTCTCTTCTTTGTGATGGATTTAAAAAGTTTTCTCCTGATACGTTACTGGTTTATTTAGCTTCTCTTATCAATCTTAATATGGTTGAACTCTGGGCTTCCCTGTTGCTGGAGTAAAAGATTGCAGACCATGAGGAGACTATCTGGCCATGAATGATTTTCTGTCACCGTGTAAGAGGCTGGCAGTTGTTTTTTCTGAGAGGCTGCGCGTGGGCAGGCTCGCAGAGGGAGTGCATGTGCCGAATGAGAAGTACCCCAGCCTTGCTGCCCTGCACGGGACGCGCGTCCCCCTCTCCCACCTGCCGCCTCTGTGGGCGGCCGCAGGTACGTGTCCACGCTGCTCCAGGCACGGGGCGGTCTGCTTACCAAGGGGCAGTTTTTGTTTGCCTGATGAATTCTATTTGCACTTTTTTTTATTTACCTACTCTCTCAAGGCTTTCTTCTTATCCTCATTTTATTTTATTTGGTTTCTCTCTCTTTTCATTTGAAGTATGTCTTGTAAAAATTGATCAGGTTTCTGGCCTCCTGGCTCCCTCCCACTCCTCCTCCGGTATTCGGTGTGAGACTGATCTAATTCTGAGTCAGATGCCATCTCAGCTTCCATTATCCAGATGGTGTTACTGACTTGAAATCTTCCCTGGCCCGCAGCAGTCACACTCCAGTTACTGATGCTACACAAAGGTCTCTGCTTTGCGCAGGAGGCCCTGCGTTTCCCTGTCCTTCAGGCTGGGTCTGGAAGCTCTTGGAAGGTCTGTCAGACCCATCTCTAATTCTGGTGGTAAGGACTGTTCTGGACACAGATCTACACACTGTCCAGTCCCTTGAGAGCATCCTTCAGTGCTGGCTGGACCAGAGACCAGACTGACCAACTCTTCCCCAAGAGGACCAGCCTGTCTTCTCTATCCTATTCTGCCTGCTCTAGATAGCACCATCCATCATGACTCTGTCTGAACAAGGCAGCCAAGAAATATCCTCATTGATATGTCTCCCCTCTCTCCTGTGTCTGAGGTACTCTCTTCCCAGGCAATGACTACCCACAGACCTTGCATTCAGCTCCCTGTGACAAGTAACCATGACTTGATTTTTTTTTTTAAGGCGTGCTTTGTGGCACTGGGAGTTTTCTGTGCAGATGCCATCGTGGCTTCAGCCAAATCTGTCATTCTTGCCTTGCAGAATCTTTGTCTGAACTTTCGGGAGATGTCACCAACCCACCTTTGGTCTCTGCAGGAAGCTGAAGCTCATTTCTAGAGCCTTTCTGCAGTACAACATATTCGTGGAAATTGTGACCTCCAGGACATGGCACATGTCAGCCTGCACGGCTGCCCAGCATGGCCCACGAGAGTCATAGCAGGGTGTAGGGGAGGTGACAGCCCCGTGCCAAGGCTGCTGGTGGTGCTTGTACCAGTACTTCTTGGATAACGCACCGCTGTTCTTATAGCCTGTACTGGTGGTTATCAGCCCTGCTGGAAGTGTCAGTCCTGATAGAGGTGAGATTTACTCCTCACAGCTGCAGGTCACATTTCTCCTCCTCCAGCTCAAAGGCTTCCTGAGCACAATGGCTCCAAGGTGCCTTCATTAAGGCTGTTCCTGCTTCCCAGAAGCATTCAGAGTTCAGAACACCCTGCTCCCCTTGATGGAGGAGATCACAGGATCATCTGCCTCTCTTTAGGATCGTTTTGTGATGCATCTCGGTGGGAGAATCATCTCGTTTTCCCAGTAGCTCCGTGTGCCTCATCTGAAAATACTGAGAAAGTTCTCCATCTCTCTTGGCCTAGAGCTGAATAGTTGCAGCTTTGGACACTTTTTGTTTCTTGTCTATGTTTACATGTACCCACTGTCTGATGCAGATCATTCACAGATACTCCTTGAGGCTTGATGGCAGAATGTTAGTCTAGCTGCCTGGCTAAAGTGCCCCTTCTAAATCAAGGGCTCAGTGTATGGTCCACAGGGAGAAATAAATGCTCATTTGCTGTATAGACCAAGGACTGCAAGTTGGGCATTCCCAGGAAGTATTGGATCTACTGCATACACGTTGCGCGGCTGGTTTGCAGGCGCAGAGGGCATCTGGGATGCATTTGTCCCAGATCAGATGTGTAGATCACACGCAGGAGGTCTGTCTCTTGCTTCCAGGAGGTGTTGGGTCTACAGCGTCGTCATACAGCGACTGACCCTGGTGACGCTCCCGGGAAGCATCAGACTGGCTGCATCTGTGCAACGTAATGGCAGCACACATTGCTGTGAGCGTATCTAGAGTTTCTGCTCATATGGCAGCCCAGATGGAGCTGCCATATGTGAGCAGTGGGATTGACCTAGTGGGACTGCCAGATTTCTGGAAATCTAGAACAAATATAGAACATGCTTGAAGTCTGCCTGGCCGAGTAAAGGTAGACAACTTTGAAAAAAGCCCAGACATAGAGCAGTGCTACCTGATTAAATAAAGTGTGATGATTAAAAGGACTCATTCTGCTCTCTGTTATCTGGGATAATGGAGAGGTAGAACATCATCAACAATGGAAAGCCTCCATAATTGGAGAGGTCTTGGGTAAATTGATACAAAAATAGTTGACAACAGAGTCTGGCATGTTGACAGATGCTTCTCAGGGTCTGAGGAGAGCTGAGTAGCTTGAATGTGTTATGACACTAAATTGGCTGCCTGCACCCTACCCAATAAGCCCTTTTACATTTCTCTTCCACAGAAGGTCTGCTCCGTTTTTGCCCAGCAGCATCGCCGATGAATGTTTCTTTCTTGCCCCATCATCTCCTAGAGCCACTGCTGCTGCATCTCACCTGCCTCCCTCATGGCTCTGCCTTTGTGCCCCATGGCCATCACTGCTCCTTTGCATGTGTAGGGTGGTAACAGTGAAGTTCTGGAGTTCTTGAATTGTTGCCGTTTGCAACTGAGAAATACTGCTGAGAGTTTGGTGTGCTTTAATATGGAGCAAACAACACAGAGGTTTATTTGATTCAGAAAGAGTCTTTCCCTTCTCAAGCTGGAGGTTCCTGCGGGTGGGGGTATGAACTTTTTCAGGTATGAAAATACCTGAACATGCCAGCGTTCTCAGAGCCACTCTGGCATCTACTCAGTGTTCTTCTGACCTTCATCCAGGTAACTCCCTTTTGAAGATATCATCAAAAACATAAACTTGATCTTGTTGACGCCTCCTCTTCTTTCTTCTTCCCACTTTGTGAAGATCCTTACCGGTTTTTATGTCAACTGGATGCTTTCCTCAACTCAGATGCGTATGGCTAGGAGTCTGTGACTCATGGCTAGTTGGTACGTTTTGCTACTCTTCTGTCTCCCTGTTCCCCACTCTGCTTCTCTTTGAGACCTTTACAAGGTGGTATCTCCAGTGGTGGCAGCCTGTCTGTGGGCTTTGCATGCCACAGGACCACCCCTTCCTCGTCACAGGGAAATGGTGCTTTACCGTGGATATTTTTAGGGACCAACGAGCAGATGATGGTGGAAATCTGCCTTGGACCTAGCAGTGTCCATACTTGTGAGGACAAGTTCAAGGTGATTGTACCCACCGTCGTTGCACCAGGAAAGTGGCTCCATTTTTTTAATCTTCAGGATAGCTGTCGTGGTTTTGGCCAGTTTGGCCCATCAGAACGAGAGATGGCCCTCCCCGCCTCTCTCCAAAGAGAGGAGAGGAAGAGATAAGGAGATTTACAAGTTTAGAAAAAAAACGAAACTGCTTTAAAGAAAATAATAATAAATAAGGAAATAGTAAATAATAATAGAATAATAACAAAAAAAAGTGTACAATATATACAAAACTGTATCCATCTCCCAGGATGACGATCGCGTCACCAGCAGGCACAGGGAAAGTCCCAGACTGGAGTCAGCGATGGACAGGAGCTGAATTCCGGAACTAGAGTCAGGAATGCTCGGATGGGGATCAAAGGCAGATGAACAGACAGGGTCCTCCTCAGACGTCGGCCATTGAAGAAAGAGAGTTGTCCTCTTGATCCCTCAGCTTTTACACTGAGCATGGGGCAGATGGGATGGAATACCCCTCTTGGTCAGTTTGGGGTCACCTGTCCCGTCCGCTCCTCCCTGCAGGTGGGACCCTTCTACGCTTCTCCGCTTCCCACCCTCTAACGGGGCAAACAGCGAAGTTAGCTGACTGTGGTTGTTATAGCAATAAGTATAAGCAAGAGCCTCTGTGCTTACCATTCCTTGGTATAATCAGGTCTTATCACCCTGAGAGTGAACAGTTTCTGAACAACATGGTGTTAATTTCTGAGTTTAGTCAGTTAGAAGAGGCCCAGCTAAAAAGTAAAATTACAAAATAGAAAATTGGTTCTGTTTTACCTCAAACCAGGACAATAGTTATTCTTCATGCTTCCCATGTGGAATACAGTGTTGCAGGTTGTCCAGGACTCTTATCCCTGGAGATATTCATACTTGAGCCTTCCACAGGACTACTGAGATCCTGGCTGCGGCGGCAGGATCGTCAAAATAGATTTCATATCCCTTTGTGCTGTGGTTCCTCCTTCCCTGGAAAACCTGCAGGACTGGAGCTGTACTTCCTGCCGTGTCCTGCCGGGCGGTCGGGTTGGACGTGCTGGCCGGGATGCGCAGTGCTGCGGAGTGCAGGCAGCAGCAGGGTTTGTTACCTGCCACGGAGGGCTGCCCGCCTGGGGGTGCGAGAGCCGTGGTCTCTCCTGGCGGTGGTCTCCCTGCCCTGGCCCTCTGCAGATCCGTGTCTGCAGCATGTGGAGGACACGGGGTGACGACAGCAGGCACAGAGGGGCTGCGGGGCTTGGTCTGCAGGGCTCCTGTCCCGTCCACTGGAAGCCCGGGGTGCCGCCTCTGTGCTCCTGCTCTCAGTGGATCCGTTCTCCGTGTGACGTAAGCTTGTCCTCTTCCTTGTCCGAGTACCCTACTGCTTTGAGATACCTTTTGGAGCTGAAAAACACGGTACCTTCCTGTAGCTCAATACATCTATCGAAGATCCATCTTTGCTCTCCATCACACGTCACAATTCAGCGCAAGGAGGTAACAGATCCTTTAATATCAAAACACAGTGATAATTCAGAACAAGAAAAATTAAATATTATTATAAAAGCAGGCCCAGCATGAAAACCCAGTTAAGTGCCATGGTTTAAAGTTGTTTAACTGGTCTCTGTGCACCTTCGACTTATGTTTGCTGGCAAACCAGTGATTGCACACCTCTGAGAAACCTGTGCTGGGCGGAGCGAGGAGGCAGCAGCCCCGGCCAGCTGTGCCCATGGCCTTGGCCATGTGGAGATGAGCCCCTTTGGCTTCTCTTCTGTAGAAACGGGACACCCCTGTGCGGTCTGAGGGCTAGTGGTTGGCTGGTGTGTCACTGCTGCCGCAGTGAAGCGCAGCAGGAGTTCGCAGGTCTCCCCTCCGGGCTGTTGCTGCGTTCGTGGTGGATCCTCAACAGTCGTTAGCCGAGCTCTGTGCCAGCCTGTCTTGCCAAGGGGCTGGGCACCTTCTCATGGTGTAGTGGGGGTTTTTCTTGTTTATATATTTTTTAGGGATTTTTCACAGTACTGTTATCCGCAGAACCTGGGTTAGATCTCAGAGCTATGACTCTTACCGGGCATGTTTAAATGATCTTTCTGTTTTCTGCTGTTAACTTTTAAGACCTTATAAGCACGCTGATGTTACATGCTGCACAGCCTGTTCAGATATCCCTCCTTCTTCTTTCTTTTAGAAATTACTGAGTTTGCCTAAAAGGATAAAAATAGGCAAATTGCTGTTAGACTAGAAAGCGTTGTCACCTTCATATCACGCTATGGTGTTACAGCATTTCAGAAGTACTCAAGTACTCAAGGTGTTACAGCGTTTCAGAAGGTGACCCTGTGCCAGAGCCATGGTGTGGTTGTGTGTCTTGTGCAGCCTGGATGTAGATTTTCATTGTTGAGTCGGTGGTGTGCGATAGGACAGAGTCTACATTTGTAGCATCGGGGCAAGACATGAGGAGAGACGCCCTTTGCATGGTCTGCTATCTCCGTGCCATCACCGGGATAAGTAGCTTGCTGTGATGTTAAGACGTCATTCCTATGTGGGACATCTGGCTTATTGCTTGAAAGTAAATCATTTATCTTTTGTGAGTAATTCAGGCTATTTTTTTCTTATAGTTACCAATTCCTTCCACTTTGGTGTACAAACACTAAAATTGCTAGCTATGAAATATTAAAAAAAAAAAAGTAAATCTGTTTTCTGGAGTTTCCATCCTTGAGACTTCCTTTTCTGGTTTACCTCTCCCCAGAAAGCTCTTGCTTTTAACTGGGAGGAGTTCACTGATGTGGTCTGTCGTACAGACAGTCTCATCGGTGTGACTGCAGGCAGCGAAGAGGTGCAGGGGCAGGAGCGCGCAGGCGGGCGCAGGGACGCCGCGGCGTTTCGTAGCCAGGGAAGCACCGGCTGAGGCGACACCGCAGTACGTGAAACCCTTTCGTCTCCTTTGCTTTTTCCAAGTTGGATTGAAAAGTGCAACCAGCAGGCTCTTCTCCCCTCGCAGGGATTTATGTGAGATTATATTCACAGACTTCTCCAGCGTGTTTCTTCTCACCTTTCCAGGAAGTCGTAACACTTCCAGGCAGGCAGGGAGGGAGGGATGGATGGGGCGTCTGTTGCCCGCGGTGCTGGGGCTGAGACCTCGGGGGGTGGGAGACCCCCCCCTCGGTGGCCAGGCCGGGAGGGACGCCTCGGGTACGCGCAGCACAGAAGCTGCTCCTGGTGCAGCACCGTGCGTTCACCATACGTTCACCATACGTTTTAGGAATTACTCCCAAGCTGATGCTCAGAATTTGTACTTCGAATTTGGATTTTTCACAGAGACAGTGGACCATACATTAATTGTTCATTTGAGGAACTTTGAAGTTCAAATGCTCTTTCTAAATTCTCCTTTCCAGTCTTTTGCCAGGTTGGTTATTTTTGCTGTCACATTTCCCCAAATTCAGGTCGTTTGCCCTTCTGTACAAAAGCCTGCTCAAAGAATGTGACCTTTGGGAGAGCAGACCTTGTGAACGTGTGTGTATGTGTAAGGAGAGACAGAAAGATCGCAATTTGAAGCAAGCTTGAGGGAAAGCAGAGATTCTTACTCTGTCTTCTCTGCTACTGTGGCCTAATTTCCCAAACGCAGAAGGAAGATTTCCTTTCTTCCAGTCATCGCTGATCGCTTCCAGCTCCGGCTGAGGAGGTGGAGCACGAATTCTGGGCCTCAGAAAATGAAAAAAAAAACTCACATAAACATTGTTGAGCTGAGGATAGTAAGACTATTTCTGCTGATAAAGGATGATAGTAGAGAGGTGTGCGTGCTGTAGTGAGTCACCAGTTAAATATATCCCTTCGTCACAAGTTAGTGGTAAAATGCAAATTAACCTCGTATTTCTGAAAGCTGTTCTTGTGGGAGGGCAGGGAAGCATTTAGCAGCTGGAGCTGCCGGTGCCGCTCTTGGCGGTGTCGGTGTCTGGGAGGGTTTGGTTTCTGCTGTGTGCCTGATCACATACGTTTGTCTCCAGTACTGCCCCATCACGTGTGTTCCTCTCAAATGCCACAACCCTAAGCTAAAAGGAAAAGGGGGCCGGGGGGTGGTGGTCCCAGCACGGACAGGCAAAACCAGCGGCTGTATCTCGGCCTGTTCTTACACGCGTTTTCACGCTCTGAGCAGCCGCGCTTTGTTTTCACCCAGAATCAACTTGATCCAGCTGCTTCCCGCTCCCAAACCAGCCGTAGGTGCTGCTGAGTGAGGGCACCATCCCCGGAGTCCCAGCAGCGGCTGGGGGGACTGGGTGTGCCGGGAGGGGTGGGAAGGGCAGAGGTGGCTGCGGTTCGCGGGGCCATCGAGCGCAGGACTCGGCTGGCTCAGCCCAGAGCACTTTCAGTTTAAATTCCTGGGGACCAGTGATGGGTTTTGTGTTCTCCTACCCATCTCGCTGTTCTTTCACGTGTTAAAAGAATACTTTTGGACCTTGTTCTGAAAATATTGGATTGCTCTGCCTTACTAGCTGGGGTGCAGTGCTGTTTTGGGGTTTTTTCCCAAATGTGTAAGAAATCAACAAAGAGTTCAAGTGATGTCGCTAGTCTATTGGCTGCAGTCTTGCTTTAGGAGAGTAGTACTTCACTCTCTCTCCTCTTATGCCTGTTAAGCTGCCTTTGTGTACCCTGCTGCTGCTCTGTGGTCCCCCAGGACGTGAGCCCCTCTAGAAGCAGTTCCTGGGGGAAGACAGACCAGTTTTGTCTGTGTGTTTTGCTGGCACACCCGCGTTCAGCTTCCCCACTTCCCTCGTCCCTTTGAGTTCTCTACAATTCTTCCTGTGGGGAGAAATCACAGGACGGGTGGTGGGTAAAGCAATATTTAACGTTGGTCTAAAATGCTGTGGCTTCCCTGGGGCGAGGTGCTGCTGCAGCTTTGCGAGTGGCAGCGGTCCCTCGGCCAGCGCAGCCTGGAGCGAGACGAGTTAGTGCTGCGGAGGGTTCAGGTGAGACGTGCAGGGAGCGCGGCTGCTGGGAAATCGCCTTTCGTCAGCTAACTAGGATTCACTGGAAGGCTTCAGGTTGGAGAACATCCTGTCAGTACCTGCAAGACCTAAGATTAGTTTCTCACTGGCGTTAGGCATATCACCACCAGGCTCTGAGGAGAGGGCAATGGTTGTCTCTGAGCAATTTGCCACCCTCTCGTTGCACAAGCCATCGACATACGCTCTCCCTGCGGTGCTGAGAGCGTATCTCCACCGTGGGGTTACTGGCTGGGTGAGCTGAGGCAGAACAATCGTTGGCTCTGCGTCCCCCACGGAAAGCAGCTGTTATTAGTCCATATGGTGTAATCCGCACGAGCGCGCGCAGGATCGGTGCTGCTCAGAGCCGCTCAACTCTCTTCCCTCCTTCTCTTTTCAGGTGGCCATCATTGCAGGAAATTTTGAATTGGCTGAAATCATCAAAACCCACAAAGAGTCCGATGTTGGTGAGTTTGATCTTTCTTCTTCCCCCTTTTTTCCCTTTTAAATCTTGCTGTAGAGTCCAGGGCTGTTAGTGTGGGTCTGTTAATTGGTGGTTTCCCGGTGCTGCCTGCGGTGGTGGGTGGAAGCTGCAGCTTGTTTTGGGTGCAGGGGGTGGCAGGACAGCTCTGCTTCCTCCTGGGGCCATCAGTGTCTGGCTTCTTCATTCAGTCCAGGGTTTGCTTACGACTGCTGAGGATGCCAAGCTAAAGAATTAGCCACGCCGTGAGTCTGGAGCAGCTCTGAAAAGCTCTTCTGTAAAATCCCTTACCTTTTTCTTCCTCTTTGCGTCCTTGAGGCCATTTCATGCCAGAGATCCTCTCCTGCGAAGGCTATTAACGGGGCTTGCTGCAAGGAGGAGACAACCTCTGTCTTACTGATAATGGTTATGGAGCTGCCCCACACTGAAGCTCCCATAAGTACACGAGGTGAAGTACCAGCCGTTCTGGTTGTACTTGCTTCTTTATGGGGGAATATTTTTGGATTTTCTGGTCATCCTTTTTCCTTGTGGCATTTCTTCTGTCCTTCTGCGAGGTAGATATTATCATGCCATATATTATATGCTATGCAAAACTGAGTTTTAGGTCAGATATAAAATCAACACTTACTGAGTTTTCTTGAATTATTCTGAGAAGTTTATTGGTCTGGAGCTCTCTAAAGCAATGGAGGAACCAAGTGAAGAGTTAATTCTCAGCGTGTGTGCCTCACAGAAGGGGCAGAGTCATCGGGTCAGCAGCTGAAAAAAGACATGTGGACTTTGAAACAGCCCGCAAGTATTGGGCTTGGTTCTTGGAAGCGGTTGTGAATCTAGAAACCTGGGCCCCACGGCGTCCTTTATCACTGCTTTTCTCAGCCAGATATCACTGATAGTTACAAATGGCTGCTGAGAATGTGTAGGAAGATATGAGTCAGAAAGGACATGGGGAAAAGCCTGAAAATTCCTTATAACTCTGTCAGTGAACAGCGCTGGCAAGAAAGCCACCCTGTTAATTCAAGAGGATAGTGACTGTCTGTGCTGTGAGAGGGGTTTTGGACTAGACGACCTCCAAAGGTCCCTTCCAGCCTAAATTCTTCTGCTATTGAACCTGAGTCTGTGATTTACTGGCTCAATTATTTTTATTGAAAAAGTGTAACAAAAAGGGGCATGAAAACATGTCAGGTAGAATGAATTCTTCATGTTTTTGATATGGCTGTTTATATAAAATAGGTCAGGTAACAGTTGCAAACTAATCGCACGCAAACCAGCAGGTCCAGATGGCATCCACCTGGGGTCAAGGGAACTGGCAGCGAACTTCCCAAGCAAGGAGAAATTGTTTTTTGAAGTTCATTAAGAGCTGAGAGGTGCGAGTGTCTGAGCAGAGGAGAGCAGACGGGCGTTACGGGGGATGAGGAAGGGGCAGTGCTTGGTCTTTTCTCTGATAGTTCTGTCAGAACAGTTGAAGAAATACTGAAACTGAGAATCTGGTGGGAAAGGGCAGCATAAGGCAGCATCGTAAGTGATAGCTCCCGGAGAAGTCATCTTCTCGAGTTCCCAATATTAGGTGAAACAAGAATTGGTGGCCGGCGCCATCAGAAATATTCAGAGAGGACGTGCTGTGTCAAGGCTGTGGGAGGAAGGGTGGTTAGCAGCAGTTTTGCTCCCTTCTGCAGGACAGCCCTTAGCACGTGGCTGCGCTTCCAGGCTCTTCGAGCATTCACCCATGTTTCTGTCTGGATCTGGAGAGCTCTTCTGAGGTGGAGCTGGCTGTCCGTGCTTGTTGTGCTTTGTCTTACAATGTAGGGCAAGCCCAGAGGGTGTGAAATCAGTTTCTTTCAGGTGAAAATAACCCAGAAACTGGGTTTTAGAAAGACACCTGACGTGCTCCATCTGCTGACAGGCATTCAGCCCGTGGCTCCAGCCAGGGTCAGCACAGTTGGAAGTAAGATGCCCGGTGTAGACGCCGGGTGGTCAGTGACAGCTGTGGAGAGCCCATTGGGCTGCAGAACGTCTCGTGCAGGTTTTGCTGTGGTTCCTGCGCACAGGTGTCCGTCCCTTCAGTCGGTGCAGAGACCGAGAGCTGCTTATTTCATCACAGCCACCAGCACTGGGCTCCAAGAAGGTCAGAGTGGAACCTGCAAGTCTGGGGAGGAGAACAGGTTCTTACAAGTAGAAACATTTGTGGAGACTGTGGCTGTTCCTTCATTTCTGGTTTTTTCCTTAGTCTTGTGTTTCATGGATCTGCAGACAGGGAATGACATGAGCGGCAGCTGCTGCGCTTTATTTTCTTGGTTGGACCTGAGAGGTTGGATCATGTCAACACTACCACAGACCCTCTGTGGCATATCCTGGTGCTTGTTGGTCAGTGCAGCCCCTGTTGTTGCCTGCATGGGAACGGGTTCTGTGGGGCGAAAAGCGCAGCCCTAACCCTCTCCCTAAGCAGCTGGAGGGTCTCCTAGGGTACGGCTGCAGAGGCTTCTCTCCGACCACTCCAGGCAGCTGTGGAGACATTCCCAGTTAAGCACGTTTACTGGTAATGCCTTGGGGAAGTACCTAAGCCACCTACTCCAGCAACCTTGAGTGGGTTTGCAGGGGCTCTATATAAAGGCAGGGCTTCCTCCAGGGTGGTCCTGAGCCAGGTGTCTCGCTCCCAGCGCAGCCCCTGGAGATGGCCATGGAAGAGGGCTCTGTGTTGAGCAGGAACACCAGGAGCTGGTCAGTGGGAAACAACGCAAGCAGGATGGTGTCTGAACCTCGGGCCCTCTCCGGAGTGCCACTGCCAGCCTCCTGGCACGTCCCGTTGGCATTCGAGTCTTAAATCCACATCGACATCTATCAGTCAAATGGGCAGTTCCGCTCAGTACAATCAGATGTGCACCACAGTACCTGTTTTTCATCAAAACATTTGCAATGGTGTTAATTGCACATTTTTTTTTATCAGTTGGATCCTGTGCCAGGTGCTCAATAATTTTCACGATCCATCTTTTTGAGAAGGTTTCTTAGCCTGCAAATTTTAAAGTATTTGTTTCAGCTACTTAGTAGCCGCCCCTGCTTTGTCATCATGATGACACAAATGCCTCTTCCTGCTTCTTTCAGAATATACTTCTACATCTACGAAATAGCCCAAAAGCTTTTTTTGTAGTTTCCTCCGTGCTAAAAACCACTTGTTTTTCTTTAATGTTTTTAGCTCTCCTTATTTATTTTGAGTGTATTGTAACTGCATATTGATTTCAATTATTTTCCATAATTACAGAATAAATATATTCTGCAGTAGCAATTGATGCCTTCATTTTGCTACTCTTGTCCAAATAGGCATTTAGCCATAGTTACATTATTTCATAATTGTGGTTTTATAACTCTTCTTTGTTTGCTAATTTTTTAGAAACTCCTGATTTTCATTCGTATTTTCTCTCCCTGCATGGAAGTAGATCTGGAGGAACAATGTAACATCAGTTCAATACTGAGAAATTATCCTCAACATGTACGTAAGACTGGTTGGGGCTGTCTTCCCTTTTCTTATGCTGAATGTAATCAGGTCATGATTCACGGTCACTAAGCAACCACCAACTTCAAGTTAAAGGAATTAATTCATTATCAGTCATAATGAGGCCCAACAGTTACCCCATATTACGTGGAATACCTTTTTGTTGGAGAATGGTGATCTGCAGCTCTGTCTGAGATCAGCAGCATTTGTTTGCCACTTGAAGCGCACCATAACAACACTGTTTTCCTCACGTGTACAGGCAGGGCTGGGGAGGAACCCATTCCCTCAGCGGCTCCGCGGTGGTCTCTGCTTTTGGGATGGGTTGGTCTCTTGGCCCACGTCTGCTTGAGATCCTACAAGCCCTGGTGCACCGTTAGGTCTGTAGGTGCAGTGCTGCTGGCAGAGCCTTCCTCTCTCCTGCTGCTTTGGAGTGGGGGTTTTTTCAAGGTATTTGGGCATATGAAGACACAGATTGGACGCAGCAAAGGTCAGAAAATGACCTGGTCACCAAACTCCTCATTAGGTGTCCATCCCAGGTGGAAAGTAGTGTGTATCCAGATGCACATGGCCCCGTTCCCTAGTCCCTTCTCTGTGTGAGCTGATACCAGTGTATTAGTTTAGAGCATGGCATATTAGGAAGACTACGTGAGACTTTGGGCATTGACTTGTCAATTGGTGCTGAGAAATCTCAGCTTTGTGATGTTTTATAGCTCAAACCGAAGAATAAGTTATATCTCATTAATGAGCGTGTCCTGGAGCCAACCCAAGATCAGTATCTCCCTGTCCTTCAGGTGCCCTCCTTATCTGAAGCCCGTCCCAGGTGTGTCCATGTGCTGCAAAGCTGTCTGTCAGAAACAGAGCTGTGGGAGCTCGCTCTGGGATTACCAGCGTGTGAGAAATCTAACATCTTCCAGTGCTACTGATTCTTCCAAGTTCTCCCCTGTGAAGAGGAGAACAAGTTTGGGTTGGAACAAGATGATCTTTAAGGTCCCTTAAAACCCAAACCATTCTATGATTCTAGGAAATCCTCCCCAAAGGATTGAAAAGACAGCATTTTGCTTCCTTAGGACACTATGACCTCATATCACTTGTTGCTAAGACCCAATAACTTGTTTGTAATATTCACCGTCTGTGAAACATTTTTTGTTTCATAAGGGAAACAGGATGCCATTTCAGGTCTTTGGCCATCCACGTTCCCCTGGTCTGAACCTCTTCTGGCTTACTATGCCTTTTTTGAGATGGGGGATTTCTACAGTGGCATAAGGATGTCTGCTTTTCTTTCTATACTTTTGTAATGGTATTCCGTGTTTGAATGGTGTTTCTAGCCACTACCAAGCTCAGAGAGAACTTCTTCCTGGAGCTGTGCGGTAGAATGGCATAGAGCATCTCAGATAGATGTGTATGACAAGCAGAAGTAGAGGTTGTGACATTTCTTCTTCCTTTCTAACCTTTCCCCTTGATCCCTTCTCGGAGGAATTTTTGGAAAGTGCTAAATGAGGTAGATGTTGAAAAATTTTGTGTGGAAGCCATAAATGATTTCTTGTACAATGGAAAGCTTTATTTCTTTTTGTCTGAGTGTGTCAAATTTCCTGGAATGTGTAAAAATGTGGATGTTCTGGTTGAACTTATTCTATTTATAAGGATAGTTGGAAATCTGTAAGCTGGCAATGGTGAAGAGGTAAGATGGAGAACGATAGCTTTCTATGTGCCCTTCTTTCTTGTGTGCCTTCTGCGAAGACTTTTTTTGCTCACTATTGTCAGACGGAATATTAAGCTATGTGAGGCCTTGGTTCCTAGCAGCCAGTCCAGCAGTTCCTAAGAAAGGGTATGGTTCTCTGCCAAACATGCAGTAAGACGTGGTGGGACAACTGGAACAGCTCTTGGGTCCTGCCAGAAGTTGGACTGCAGTTACAGCAGGGTAGGGGTAGGTTTCACGCTCTTCTTGGCACAGCAAATTTAGTGGTCCAGGCTGGGGATGTTCCACAGCAGAAGTCATAGGATGGTCATAGAAGATAGATCTTCTGCAGAAAACCACTCCTGGCTGGGAAGACTGAGCTGAGGAGCAGTTTGGTGGCAGTACTTGTTTGGAAATCGAGTTAAAATCCAGGCTGGCTAAACTCGACTCTTAGAGTTTATTTGTGTGGTGGGTATGAGAACAGCAGCTCCTCGTGCTGTGGTTTTCCCTCTCTGAAGAGAAAATGGGGGTGGTGCTCAGACATCTGCACCTCTCTGGGAGGCTTGTTTCTCTGTGGGGAAATGCTGGCAGGTGTTGACCTTCAAGTTCACCCAAGGCTGGCAAGGGGACCTGTGCGGGATGCTGTGAGCCTGCCCCCAGCATACTCCTCCTGTCCCCATCTCTCTGAAGGCTCTTTGCCACTCCTTCTGCAGGGGGTGCGGTCAGTCCACCGGTGACCGTAGGCCTGCGCGTGGGTGACCTCACAGGAGAAATTTATTTTTTTCGTTGTGAACTTGAAAAATTCCTGAAAAAGCTACTGACGGAACAATAAATTTTTAAGACAGGAGTGACCAGTGTTGTTGTCTGGTGATGGAAACAGTAATGCTTGCACAAGTCTATGCAAACTTCTGCATAAGAACTCTGTGCCAGTATGCAAATATGACTGTGACTCTGACTGTCACCTTGGCAAAGCATGGATAGCTGCTGTTTCTTTATTTTCTTAATATAGAGCAGGTTGACCAGCTTCTGAACCATTGCATGGCTTTATTTTGAATGCTTCCTGTTTTTTAACGTTATTTTTAGAAATGTGGGCTGAATTGAGATGCATTTTTCCATAGTAACCTTATGGATGAACAGAGGTTGATATATCCCTTGGTTATGTTAGCTCTTCTGCTCACTACATTGGTCTTGGAGCCTGGCCTCAGCTGGTTTGTGTCAGGACTCATGGGCTTGTTTCAGTTTTGCTGCTTTTCGAGGAACTGTCCTATGTTGTACCACCTCTATTCGTGTTCCCAGATGCTTCATCTTGCATCAGGCTGCGATGGAGCATGTTGAGGTGATCCTGTCGTAACAAATGCCCAAGATTTCGTGATGTTGATGCTCTTTCTTGTATGTTATAGAATCACAGAATGGTTTAGGTTGGAAGGGACCTTTGAAGATCATCTATTCGACACCCCTGCCCTGGGCAGGGACACCTCCCACCAGCCCAGGTTGCTCCAAGCTCCGGCCAACCTGGCCTTGAACCCCTCCAGGGATGGGGCAGCCACAGCTTCTCTGGGCAGCCTGGGCCAGGGGCTCACCCTCTTCATTATAAAAAATTTCTTAGTTATGTCCAATCTAAATCTACCCACTTTGACCAATGGCATTTGACCAATGCCATTGCACCAGTCATTGCGTCACCTGTACTTTTATTGCCAATGATCTGTATTTTTGCTAAGTCATTGATAAAGACAAAAATATAAATACTACTGTACCAGGAACTGACTTCCTGGATAACGTTGGAAATATTCCCAACTGTTGTTCTCCATTAACATTCATTATTGTGTCTGTTGAAATGTGCTCTGGTAACTCGTCCAGTGGTAGCACGTAATCAGAATATCCCAGGGTCAACTGTTTCACCCAAAGCTTATGATGTCTCCAGTTATTTTTGTCAGTGAGATTTGAGCTCTTAAAGCCATCCTGGCTGATATAAATTAAATTCTCATGCCTTTTTATTAATTGATAAGTGTCCTGTTTCAGTTTTTCCAAGCTTTTCCTAGAAATTATATGAAGTTAAGCTCTGTACGATTGTTGGAATCATCCCCCTGACCCTTTGAAAGCTGCCTCCCCATCTCTGGAGCTTTTGAAGGACTGTTATAAATATAGGCCAGTGACTCTGTGAGCTGTATTGAAAATTCTTTTGAACTTCGCTGCAGAAGCTTTCAACCTGCTAATTTGGATGTGCATAACTGAACAAGCATCGGTTGCTGCCGTCCTTGGTGTCGTGGGGGAAGTTTTAAACGCTCCATTTTGGTCTTGGGAGCATTTTTTTCCCAGTACACGGGTATGTATGGGAATTATTTTCAAAGACAGATCAGAAATACTGGTTAGATTTTTCTGATATTCTCTTATCCTCATTGTTAATTCAATTGCGTGCTGCCTGTAACAGGTCTGAGCAGTAGTTAGGATTTCCTCGGCGGGGGGGGGTGGTGGTGGTGGTGGTGAGCGGTGGGCTGATAGCCCAGGCAGGACCCTCGATGTGCTGAATGTAACAAGGCGAAACGCGAAACAGAGGAATGAAAAATGCACCACACTCTTGCAAGGAAAGATTTCCAGTGTTGAGGTGCATCAGGCTCATGCTCATACCAGAGTACCGCTCGCAGGAGAATTGCCAGCACCTTTGAGAATCGCTTGTAGGGGAAGACTAGCAAGTTTAATTAACATGTATTTTTAGCAGTTTCAATTTAAGTTTTACAAATGCAGAGTAAAATCTGTCTCCAGCTGTGAAGGGCTGGCACTGAGCAGGATGAGGTGAAGGAATGAGGAGGGGGTGGCTCTGGGGGACGGTGGGCGTCCAGGGGTGGCTCTGGGGGACGATGTCCAGAGGTGCAGCATCAGGTGTGAGGGTCGGTAGCCGAGAGGCAAATGGAGATGGCTGGAGAAATGGTTGGAGGATGACTTTATTTTTTTTTAGTTAAAAAAATACAATGGGGCTGTAATTCCCCTCAGCAGACTACTGCTCAGTACCGAGGTAAATTACCAGCTTCCTCTTTGGAGCTGAGAGGTTCCGTTTTGCCTCGTCATCTCATCCTTTTCCTTTAGCTTTCATTCCTAGAAAAAAAAAATACCTGGAAGGTCTCTGGGAGTAGCCTCTCTCTCCTGGTGGGAGAGGAGCCTGGGCATAATCTGCCTCGTGCGGCGCGGTGCTGTGCGCCTTCTCAGTTTGCTTTGTAATTTTCCACTATTAAAATGTAAATGTGGCCTCTCAGCTTGGAACTATGGAGACATTTGCACTCCGTGTGCTTTTGCTCTTTTACATGAATATTTAACATTGAGCCAGCAAATCTAAATAGCCTCCGACTGTTGATTACACTTTGGTTCGTTAGGCTGTAGCTCGGGCTGTCGGAGCGTGGTCCCGGTGCTGCCCAGGTGCCGGCGCAGCGTCGTGGGGCTGGGAACTCCTCGGGGAGCCCCGGCCGTGTCCTGCTCCCACTGCACCGGAGCCTCGAGAGGCGTTTTCCAGGCGAGAGCCGTGCGTTTCCCTTCTGGAGGGCAGGAAGCAAACGCGGGAGCGTCAGATGAACCAGGCTGGCTGGTTGTGCTGCTTCGAGCAGCGCTGTCATGGCAACTGAAGTGATTCATTTTGCTGTGAGAAACTGAGTAAACATACTTTGATTAAACTCTTGAGAAGGTATAGAAAAGAATCTTCAAAGCTGATTGTATGAACTGCACAAAGTTGGTTTGGTTTTTTTTTTTTTTTTATTTTATTGCTCTGGCTTCCCTCCCTTCCCCACTGGGGACAGTGGATCTGGGGGCTGGGGAGAGGAAACCTCGGTCAGAACTGGTGATGCGGCAGCAGCCTGGAACTCTCCTGTTTCTGGCACTGGTGGCTGGAGTCCGGGCTCAGTGGCTTATGTTATTACCAGTTTCGGGCAGGTTGAGGCACAGGGAGAAGCCGTCCGTGCCTCGGGATGTGTACGGTGGTCGGAGCATCACAGCACGCCAGAGCACCTCTGAGCCTCCTGGTGAGGGGTTCACCTGCCAACCGAGGCAGATCGGCTCCTCCCTGTGTAAACTGGTGTTATGAATAAACCACCTGTACAAAACCCGAGTCTCTATGCAGAGGTTTGGCACATCAGACTTCACATCACACTTCTGGCCTTGGGAAGCTGTTGGATGAGACACGTCTTGTGTCCTGCAGCAGATCCCCAGCCTGCCCGGAGCCCTCTCCTGCCCTCCCTTCCGGCTGCCTTCTCTCCTCCGAGGAGCGTGATTTCAGTCCTTCGTACTGCGGTGACAGTGGCGGGCAGGGGCTGGGGCAGGGTCCCATCTCAGTGACCAGCTGGGGCTCGCACAGAGGGTGCAGCAGGGAGAGCAGCATGACGAAACCTTGCTCAACGTCCCTCTGAACGAAAGAAGAGGAAGCCCTCTGTAAAGCTGAGGGTGACCTGATTTTTGGCTGAATGAAGCCACTCTGCTATGCTGGAGGGGGCTGGCCCTTGGAGTTAGAGCCAGCGGAGCAGGCGGGACTGCAGCATCCTCGCTGCGCAGGAGAGCGCGGCAGAGGGAGGCTCCTCCTGCGTTCTTGAGACGTTAAATGGTCCTGGGATTGCTGCACATTCTGCAGACCTGGATGTAGCTGCACAAATGTAATGGGGCTGTGGTGAGCATGTGGTTGGTCTGTGCGTTGGTCTCTGTTAGGGAGCCAGGGGCTCTGAAGCATGCTGCTCAAAACAAAGTTACGGTTAATTCAGCGCTTCCGATGTTCTCATCTTTCACCCCTCTCCCTCAGAACAGCAGAGGGTTTCCCCAAGACTCTTGCTTTTGAACACGTGGTTCTCCCCCATGGAGAGGAGTAAGCAGCAAACCACACGTTAGGGTTGTTGGTCCCTTGCTTACCTCGGAGGGGCCAATTTAAAAACAGCATGAGAGGATGCCTAGAGGGCTGCAGCACCGAGCCAGGCTCTGCTGTCAGTGCAGACTGCGGTCGTCCTTTGCCCGCATCGCTGACCCGTGTACGGGGCGGCCTCAATTTTCTGTCTGCTGAAGCCTCAATGTGTTCCTGGTGCCTTTGCTGCTCTTGTGACCGTGCCAAATGCTGGTCTCCTGCTGGACTTTCTCATGCAAATAAGTGCACCCATAGCACCATTCGGCATCAGACTGCCTCCATCGGTTCCTCTTTTGCTTCAGGATCTGCTTTACGGACTTTTCCCAGCCCACATCCCACGCAAAGTGGGTACTTCTGTCCTTTTTGCCATCTGGCTGTGGCACAGACAATCTTCTCTCCTGCATTTCTGCCACACGCAACAGTTTTTGTCTCCCTTGCTGTCTCTACCTCGTTGTGTATCACAGCCAAGAACATGGTCGAATCTCTCTGAGTATATCTAATTTCTGTCCAGAAAGACCCAGGCTTGTGCTGTATCTGCAGAGCTTCCAGACTGGCTGGACACAAGTCTGTGCTTAGATGAGGGCTTTGGAAAGGCTCTGGAGCATCTGGGGAGAGAAGTCCTGCATTGCTCACAGGAGGTAGCTGCATTCCTCTGATTGCCCTCCTCCTGTGAAGCTGCCTGGATGTGTGCTTATCGGCGTTCTCAGTGAAAGCCAGGCTTTTCCAGGAACATACTCTCATTTCTAGCTCTCTAACGTCTGTGCGGAAACATCTCATCTCGGTCCAGTTGCCTTCTCGGCTGCACAGGAGCCCTGGAATGGGCCCTGAGGCACCCAGGTGCCAGAAGCAAAGCACTGAGTTGGGGCAGGTAAGGTTTCCATCACCCGCACCTCTGCTCTGAGGCTCCTGAGGGCTTTGCTGAGTCCCCCTGAGCTCTCCTCTACATGCCAGGGTAGACACCCCAGGTCCTTGGCTGCAGGAGCCGTCGGAGCATGCTTGGACACCAGAGAGTCTTGGTGACACTGTTACCTAACGCTCGGTAATCT
The DNA here is from genome assembly GCA_013396915.1 of Stercorarius parasiticus. Lineage (NCBI taxonomy): Eukaryota > Metazoa > Chordata > Aves > Charadriiformes > Stercorariidae > Stercorarius > Stercorarius parasiticus. Next base: position 148,467 of record VWZL01003802.1, read on the forward strand.
AAACGTAAGTCAGCTGAAAGTCTGTGCTCCTGTGGTAGTGCTGCAAAGCAGGCTTTGCCACTCAGTTTTGGGACTCGTGTGACCCCCTTGCCTGTAAATCCCACTTCGGCAAATGAAATATGCGGTCTGAATCCCGCCTCATGTGCGGTTACTGTGCACTGGGGCCACATCAAAATTACAAAGGTAGTGCAGGTATGTCCTGTCTTTCAAGAGACTGCCTTTGCAGCTGTAATACTGTCCTCCTAATATGCTTCTGGAATTAAATACTCGGGAAACTTTGGCTTTACAACCTGTTATGAGACCTGGATACCTTCTCGTTTACTCCTGTAAATGCTGCGTTATGTTGTGCTTCAAGGAATCTTATACTTGATGTTATGATAAATGGATTCGTGCGTAGCAGAGTGGTCCTGTGCTGCTTTCCGCAGCCCCTCTGCTCTTCCTTTTGGTGTGAATCTGAGACAGAGGTTATCTTTTTCATTGTTTTTAAACTGTATGCTGTAATCTTGGTGTTGGGAGGGAGCACTTTGAACGTATAAGGTGATGACTGCTCTTGCATAGAGTGTGGAAATGGGTGACCAGGTGATTTATTTGACAGGCTAAATTAAAGCACTTGCCCTGACCTGTGTCAAGAATTATAAAGTACTTTTCCTTTTACCAGTGAGTCCTTGAGCAACCTGTTTGTGTCTCATTGCCCAATAATTGGCGCTTGCTGTGGATGTCTGGCCACGGACCATGCTGATCTTCCCCCTCCTGACCCCAACCCCTTCGACGTCTCCCTGGTGTGAAGTCTGTGCCAGTCGCAGCGGGGAGAGCGGGGACTGGGACAGGCTTTCTGCTTTCCAGTTAAGCTCAGACAACCAGGAGCAGAGGAGATCCAGCACAGACCAACAGGACCTCCTGCCTGGCGTGCTTCTTTCTTCCCTTGCAAGATAAATATCTGCTTTTCTTTTTTCCTCCTTTTCTTTTTTCCTTTTCTCTTGCCACCTTGGTAAAAGCAGGTCACCAATAGGATTATTTTAGAGTAAGCTTGCCTATCATCATTTCAACATACAGTTAGGATTTTTTTCCTAAGCAATTAATATCAAGAAACTAATAATTAATTTATAAAAGACACTAAAGCAAGCCCAGGCCAACTCCTGCTGTCTGAAGTTTTTGTCGTTGCCCTCTTGTTTTTCTCTTTCTTTCTTTCTTTCTTGGTTTGGTGTCAAGACCAATGATGCTGATCCCAGTCACGCATGGAAGAGCGATGAACTGGACCAGTACCTCGGCACGGGTCTGGCTGTAGTTCTGGTGCTTTGAGTGCCCCTTCTTTGCTTCCTCCTAGTCGTGGACGTGCAGGGGGGTGGCGCAGCCTGAGCAGCTGGTGCGGAGCACGAGTGGCACCAGTCATCTGCAAAGGGCTGGCTGCTGCTCCTGCCCTCTCTGAGAATGGGGGGAGGGATGGTCCAGGCAGATTTTTCTACATCTTGATTTTTTTCTTGCTGAATATTTCCTGTTTACCAAAATTCTCATAGAGTGTGGATCCAAACTTGGCATTTCTGCAGCTGTGACATTGCCTACCGGTGGAGCACCGCTGAGACCACCTCTCTGGGGCGTCACCGTTCCCCACCTTAGGCGTAACAAGCTCAGATTGACTCTGCTCTGGTAGAACAGCACTGAGCTTGTGTTCGGTTGATGCTGCGAGCTCATGGCCTTTCTCAGGTGCCAATCCTGTCATCTCTTGGTTTCACCTGTGGTGTTGGTTCCTGGAAGCACACCATGGATGTGTACTCATTTGACCAGCATGTGCCTTGGCCTTTATGTTTGGGAAAGCCTTCAGGCCACTGACTGATGTGTGCTCATCACTAGGCAGCGTTTGTCACTTTCCCTAAAAGTAATTCTGCACTTTTTTCCAAGAACCATGCTTAAAGTTACTAACTTGGCTTGGTTTGAGAACAGCTTTTTGAGATTAGCAAGAAACTTCCTTGTCTTTCCAGTCACTATTTCCAATTGCTAATAATTTTTACATCTGCCAGTTACCTTGACATGCGTCCATTTAATATTTGCTTCTCTGATTTTTTAAAGTGGTTTTCTATGAGAAGTGATGTAGTACAAAATTAAATGTCTCCTGGAGATCTATCATACATCTGGATGACACATGAACTTGGGTCGGCAGCCAAACCTGTTCGGCATTGCCTGTGAAATGGTGGTAGCTAGCCCTGACTGTGGCTTCTCCATCGTGTTGTGTTGGTAGGACAGGCTGTGCGGCAGCGTCCTGCCTGCTACAGTCCTGCGCTGAATCCACAGCAGGTTTTACCCCAGGGACTACATCACATCCACGGCGCAGACGTTGCTTCTCTCCGTCCGACATCCCTCCTTGCCTGTGGCCTCTGGGTGACCATTTTGACCATGTTTTCCTGTCAGGGTGGCCAGGACACAGGGGGCTGGCAGTGCCGAGGCTGTGGGGAGCCGGGCTGAGCCGCTGCAGGGAGCACAGAGGCTGACGGCAGAAATTCCTCCACCGCGTGGTTAAAACTCATCGGAGAGCAAAGGCATCGCATTGCTATGACAACAGGAAGATTTACAGCAGCCTGAAATTCTTGTACTTTGAGCCTAAAATATTCCTCAGAAAAATAGTCCAAGTGTGGCTGCGCAGCACAGCTGGGAAGTGCCTTCAGGGTGTTGGGTCAGGGATGACACGGGTCTGAGGCCTCACTCAATGTCAGGCAGGGTCCTGCCCAGACCCCCGGCTGCTCCCATCCTCCGCAGCCCCTTGGCGGTGGCCATCGGAGCGTGTTCAGGGCTCACACACCCTTGTGCTCGATGCCATGGGAGGGGTGGCCTTGAAAGGACGAAGCCAGGCGAGTGTTGAATGCGGTTGGGGCATGAGGTCACAGAATCACAGAATTGTAGGGGTTAAAAGGGACCATTAGAGATCATCTAGTCCAACCCTCCCGCCAAAGCAGGGTCACCCAGAGCAGTTGGACAGGAACACGTCCAGGCAGGTTTTGAATATCTCCAGAGAAGGAGACTCCGCACCCTCTCCGGGCAGCCTCGTCCCCTGTTAGCAGGATCACATTGCTTCCGAGTGCGCCTCTGAGCAGGAGCGCAGGAGACCTGTGCGTGCTTCACCTGTCCCCTTGCTTTTGCCGCTACGTTTGCACCAGAAATGGGCTGGATGTTGTCACCTCTGGGTTCCCCACTGCATGTTGCCACATATGTCGGACAAACTTAACGCGTGTTAAGCTTCAGGATGGAAATGGATTCGTTAAAGGAAATTTAGGAAAATATGTCTTTCCTGACCTGCGGTCTGCAGTGCTGTGGCTCCGCAGCGGAGCCCTCTTCTCCTGCGGCCACATCAGGTTCCCCGTTTCCATTTCTTCTCCCTCTGCAGAGCTGCAGGCAGAGGCAGGAGTCCGCTTCTTCGGGTGGCTCCGTGAGGTCCGTTTCTTCTGCACACTCCTGAGGGTTGGGTGGGGGTCAGGTGGGGCAGGGAGTAGCTGGTATTTTATTCCGTGCCTTGCCTTTTCTAGGCTTGCAGTTGGCACATGCCTGAAGCTCTAGACTTAGACCTTCCCTGCCTCCGAAACAGAAGAGTAAGCGGTGGCTGGGGTTACTGCCAGTGTCAATGTCCCCCTCCGAGCCGGGGTGGCAGCCGGAGATGGGCTGGCAGGGGTCCCGCTGGTGTCCCCGCGCACCTCCCCAGGTGCCCTTGCTGGCACTGCCTCCCCCTCTGGCAGCGCTCCTCGATGCTTCACGAGATGCCACCTCCAAGTCCTCCCCTCGCCAGAGTGCCGCGGTCAGGCTCGGCTGCCCCGTGTGCTCCGGGGCAGTTTCCCAGGATGGTGAAGGGAGCGGAGCTGGAAGCAGGTGGAGCTGCTATCTCCTCTGCCCTGGCTGGTCCTGCCCTCCCGGCCCAGCTCCATGTGCTTTCCTGGCCCTCCTGCTTTGCTGCCATCTTCCCGCCCGAGCATGGCTGGCCAACGCTGGTTTTGCGCCGTGTGCCTAGTAGCTAATGCTGCTTTCCCCGGCTCTTTTGCAGTGCCTTTTAGAGAAACACCGAGCTACACAAAGCGGAGACGGATCCTGGGCGCTGGCGGCCTCTCGTCCCCGCGCATGCTGCAGCGCTCGGCCAGCGACAACAACCTGAAGGCGGAGAGCCGGGCCTCCTACTCGCCGGTGCCCTCGCTCCGCAGCCTGCCCCCGCAGCTGCTGGCGCAGATGCAGGAGGCGGCGGCGGGGGCCGGGGCAGGGGACGGCAGCCTGGCCAGCTCTGGCAGCGCCCGCAGCGCCCACAGCCGCTCCCCGTCCCTGCAGCGGGTGCAGGAGGAGAAGGAGGCCGACCTGCCCACGCTCCGGAGGAGCAGCCGCGGCAAGGCCAGGTAAGGGGATGGGGGAGGCAGGTGGAGCCCGCGGGACCTTGGCCGGTGGGTGGGGAGTGGGACAGACAGTGGAGCCCAATGCAGCCGTGTGTCTCCATGTCCGGGGCCCGCAGCAAGCGACAAGGGGTTTTCTCCTCAGTCTTCTCCCCCTCGGTCTAATTGTGTGTTCCCTTCAGCCCTCGGTCTAATCTCACATCTCAGAAAAATGGTAAGTACATCAATGCTGCGTTGCACTTGTCGTTGCTATGACAATGAATGCATCTTGAAAACTAATACTTCGAGGTGGTACATTGCAGATAAGCCAACACCTAATGCGTCCCAACCACCCTGCAGTTGTGGCGGTTACTGGTACTCTGCCTACGGGCCTGGGCGGTGGCATGGCTCTGCCCCGGCGCCAGGAGCAGCTGATGGATGCCCTCGCCCGACCCGCTGAGCGACACCAGGAGTTCTTCCTTGCGCGTCGGGTGGCTTCGGTGGCCCGTAGGCGTGGAAGCAACGTGGCCCTCCTGTTCTGCCACTGCTCCCCGCCACTCGCTGGCCATGTGCAACAGGAACATGGGCTCTGACGCTGCTCGCCACAGCCGGTGCTCGCCTTCGGCTGGAAGCCAGGCATGGGCACCCGTTCTGATCCGGGAGGATGCGGCTGCTCCCTTCGGGCAGCAGAGGTGCTGCTGGGGAGCCTTCGTGGCCGAGGGTCCCTTGGGTGACCACTGGGGTCAGGCTTTGCTTTCAGAAGCCCTCTGTTAGGGGAGAGGCGAGAGCGACCGCGGCCATGGCTGATGTAAAGCAGCAATCTAAGGCAGCTGATGTAAAACTGCGTCCGCTCAGAAAGGGCTGACGAGAAACACTGATACCGTGAGGCCAGAGCAGGAGTTTGAGGAGTGGGTACCAGGTCTGGGTTATAGCTGTGTTGACTAATGACCGAGAAATGGATTTGAGTGTTGAAGAACCAGTCTGCAGATGGTATTTACATTAACTCCATAGCAGAAACAGCTCTGAGGCCCTTTGAGGCAATCTAAAGAATTTGGGGAAAAAAAACCATGTCAGTGAATAAAAAATAATGAAAATAAATGTAAAATAGCTACTAGAGGGGAAAAAAAATTGCATCACTCACTTGTCTGCTGGGATTCTTAATTAATAATTTAACTCAGGACAAGTTGCAGGATGTTTTCTAAACAGCTCAGTGGAGGCCTCTGCTCAATGTGCAACTTCAGGACAAAATGCAGCGCTATTAGATGACTTAGCAGTGTGATGGATGGTAATATGGAAAACAGGCTAATGCCTTGGTCCCATCAATGATGGCACCTGAGAGGGCCGCATCCCCAGCTGGGCACTACCAGTCAGCAAGAAGAGCGTGAGTTAAAGGGTTTCGGAGATGCAGTGAAAATGATTAGGAACAAGAGAAAAAAATCTCTCCGCTTTGAAGAGAGATTTAGAAGAGCAGGATTGTTACCTTAGAAACGAGATGAATAGGAGGAAATAAGTTAAAAATATTGAAAATACTGAATGGTTTGTCAGAGGGAAATAGAGAACCTCTGTCTGTCTCATGCCAGAAGGAGAAAGGTGCGTGCAATTAAATTAATGGCAAGCACGCTCAAAAGCAGTACGAAACAGTGGTTTTTCCCCACCCTACAGTTATCTCGGGAACTCACTGCCATGGGACTTGCTGAAGCCAGAAGCACAGTATGATTATGAAAGCGTTAGGAGGTTGGTGTGGGCTTTTATAATCAATAAGCTTTTGGAATAATTCTCAAAAATGCCTGGAGCAGCTGATGGCAAGGCAGGAGGCAGCAGCTGGGGCAGTTCCTGGCGAGGGGAGAGCGGGAGCACAGCTGGACACGGGGGTGCCGGAGGGTTTGGGGTCTGCCGAGGGCAGCAGCCTGAGGGGGCTTCCAAAAGCGGGTCTGTAGTGCTGCTGGAGGAGCCGGTGGCCAGTGGCTAGTGTGCTGTGGTGCCGGCTCCGACCCGGCTAGCTGCTGGCCCGTCTGCCGGCCCCCCATCGCCTGTGTGCTCCCTGCGGAGCGCGGGAGGGGTAGGATGCTGCGGCCGGCTCCAGGCTCCTCTAGGTGCCCAGACCTCCAAAGTACCCACTGAGCCTTTGCGCCTGGGTTGACCGGCTCCGTGCTGAAGCCAGGGGGAAGGCTGCTGCCGGGCCGTCCATCGCAGCTCCGCAAGTACCCAGAAAGGGCAGAGGAAGGCAGCTGCCTCTTCATGCTGCTGCCAAGCGCTGCTAGAGCATCTGCCCCGTTTTCGTCTGTCTCCCGCTTGTGCAGACTTTTAGAGGGTTGCTGGAGATGACTTGGTTATTCCTAGCCATATGCGTTTTATAAAATGCATATGAAAATGCATTTTACTCCATTATTTTCAGATACTTGTATATTTTTGCAGGGATAGGAGGATTATGAAAGTCATTACGCTGGGTTTGGGGCAAGTGACAGTCACATTCATGCAACCTGCGTGTTCAATGGCTGGTACGTGCCGGCAAGTTCAGAGCTGTTGGGACTGTACAGAGGAGGTCTTAGTGACACGAGAAGAACAGAGGCGACAAGTCAGAGGGGAGGAAAAGCAAAGGCTGTTGATCAGGCAGCGGGGTTTGAGCCCGACAGCCGCTGTCCCACGTCCCCTCACGTCACTTGTGTGGTGGGCAGGGGTTGGCTCCCCGGGCTGTGAGCGGGGCAGCGCCAAGGGGACGTTCGGGTGTAGGCTGGCCGTCACCGTCAGTCGCGTGGTGCCAGGTGGGTGCTGCTCTCCAAGTTGCACGGGCTGATACTCTTCTAAATTACACAGATGTATGCACGCACCGGTGCCGCTCAGCATGGAGCTGCGTGCTAGCAAGTGCTTAGAGCAGCTAATTAATAGTGGTATTTTGTTTGACCCAATATTTCTTTCACTTGTTGTTTGTCCTTATCGCCCTCCCCGTCGGTTCCCAGTGTGTTTGTTGGTTTGACAGAGCTTTTTATTTACTCTGGGGCTGGGGAAGAGAGGTGCAGTGATCCCTATCTCATCTGAATACTGAGTTCCCAGGGATGTTTTATTTTCAAACAAGAAAGCCTTTGCTTTGTGGTAAGTGACAAGGCATCCATAAACATGCGGAGTCCTCTCGCATCTTCCTTGAAAAGTCTTGCAGAAAAATTGATTCTGGGTCAGATTTTTATTAAAGTAAATATCAAGAAAATTTAGTGTCTGCAATGTTGGCCCAAAATTCTTTATTCTGAAGGCAAAAACTCCCAGCAAAATTCTGATTGTTTTGCAAATATATTCAGGATGGCAAAGAGAATTTAAATGAAAATTAGTTTAGTGTTAGCGTTTCACTTTTTCCAGAAACAATGCGCAGCAGCAGCTCCTGCGCCTGCGGGCTGGCCAGCGGTACCCTCAGCGCTGGCCTTCAGCCCTGCCAACAGCAGGAGCAGTTATTTGTCGGTGTTGCTCTCATGGCTTTGTCCACGCCAGTGGTCCTGGTGTCCGAGTCCTCCCATGGTCTGCGCTCCCCGACCTCCATGGAGGCTGCGTGGAGGTCCCGGCTGGCCGGGGGAGGCTGAGCGTGGAGCACAGCTCTGACCCTGGAGCAGGGTGGTGGGTGTGAGCCCAGGGTGGACCGTCCCTGCAGCGAGGGATGGTCTGTGGCCAGGAGCCTCTGGAGTGCGATGGGCAGGGCTGCCAGGAGCCTGGAGCAAAGAACCTGGGAGATGCCAGAGGTTAATCCTGCCCAGCAAGGCTTGGGTGAGCCTCTCACGGAGTGTCCCCAAATGCCTTCTGATGGCATTAGTGCTAATAACCCGCTCCTGGGAGCGAGCCCTGGGGGTGGCTGTTGCCGATGCAGCTGGCTCTGAAGCCCCAGTTGTGTTGTGGCTCATGGGGGGTCCAGGGGAGACCAGTGGGAAGGGTCTAACCCACAGAACGCCGACTGTGCTCACCCTGCCTGTTCTTGGGAAACCCTGGTGATGGACGTGCCCCGGCGTTTTCCTCACTCCTGCCTCCCTCTGTCCTCACCACTGGGAAGTTTTCTAATGTTTGATCTGAATATTTCTTCCTCTAGTTTGTTATGCCACGTTTACTCTGCATAGGTACGCTGAGGAGCTCGCTCACTTCCCCCTGCCAGCAGTCCTGTGCACGCTGCAGATGGCTTGCCGTGTTTTCCTCGGTGTCAGCCGTTATCCCCCACTGCCTGCCCTTCCCAAAGGTCCGTTTTCTCCGAGCTTCTGCCGCGGCTCCTCTCCCGGCCCCCGCTGTCCCACTCCTTGCCGGCAGCGTGGTACTGGAGCGGGCACACAGCAGCAGAGGAGTGCGGCAGCAGGGTTACCTTGCGTGTTTTTCAGGCTGCAGTTTTGATAGCTCATCACACTGCGTTTTATGAAGTGGTGTGATGTCTGACTCACATTCCACGTGTGATAGCCTCCACGATTTTTCCCCCTCAAAACCCGCTACAGCGTTTCCCTATCTAAATCCCTGTGCAGTGGATGATTCCTGCGTAGATTTAGTACCTTCAGTTTATCAGAATCCATTTAAACCCTAATCCTGTTCTTTGGCGTATTTTGCAGCCCCTTTGTACTGCCTGTAGGTTTGGCAAGGATCTTCTCCAGCCCGTCGTTCGCTTTGCTAAAGGAGATGCTGTTGCTGGTCAGCCCTTTGACGGGGAGGGTCGGGGGGCTGGGGGTCCCCTTTGACGGGNCAGGGGGTCTCAGGACAGCCGTGGGGAGCCCAGCAAGACCGGGGTATGCGGCTGCTGCTCGGAGCCAGCTCCTCTCGCCGACTGTCCTTGACAAACCCCTCCTGACCGTTACCACACTGCTTCCTTCTAGGCAAGTACAAACACTTTGGCTTGTTATTTGCTCCAATGTTTTTTTCCAAGAAGTGACGTGACGGTATTTCTTTAGTTTTTCTTTTTCCCCCTTTTTGGCCATTTGCTATTTTCCACTCTTTTGGACACACTTTATATAACACGAGCCTTCAAAGATGACCTCAGGTGTTCTTAGATTGCTTCAGTCTGTTCTTAAACTTCCTACCACATGTGTAGTCAGGCAGATCCAAATAGTCTTAATTAATTCCCGCTTATGGTTTCCAGGTAGGATCCTCACTCTCTGCCTCTGAGATCTCACAGTTGATCTATGATTTAAAGACAAACAAGTATTAAGCGCATTGGTGTTTTTAGTTTCCTCTATTGAAAGCTTTCCCTCTCTGCAGTTAGCCAAAGGAGCACCAACAATTACCAGCAGTTCCTGGGATCTTTTTCTTGCTGTCAGTGCATTTACAGAATGAATACCTGCTTCTTGCCGTGGTGGCATTTCTGCTCATGCTTGTGTTGTCCAGGTGTTTACTTCCGTTGGCTTGTGCTTTTGCTTTGCACCTGTCCACAGCAGTCACTCCTGTTTGTGTAGTGTGTTTGAAGTCAATGATTGTCTTACGGTTTAGGTGGTTTCTTACTTCACTGCTTATGCGTCCTCCATGTCGGGGTAGGTCTGAAGTCTGTTTGCCTTTGCCTTCCCCATCGTGGGATCACGTAATAGTTTGGGACCTCTGGAGGCCATCTGTCCCACCCTGGCCTCACGGTTCATGAGACCTTGCCACCAGTATTCAAGAGCATATAGAAGGTGGCCTCAAAATGCATTGCTCATATTTTGCTGGTCTTTCTCGCTTTCTTCCTAAGAAGTGCCGAACACTTATCATTTCATCGTTGTTCCTGCCAGCATTACCTCTGCCTTCACATTTTCAGCCACTTGGAATCAAAGCTCTAAAAGCACGTCTGTGGCTGCTTTCTGCACCTTCTCTATAAAAATAGATTGTCATTGATGTAGTCCGAGAGCTTGCTGGACAGTCAGTGTCCCGATGCTTCCCCAGTAGATCTCGGGATAAATGCAATCTCTTATTATCCCTAAGTCCCATAAGCTAGCATCAGAGGGGCGTACGTAGGACACTGCACTGCATCAGAACGGGTGTCTTGTCTGATGGCCCTGGCGTGTGCCTGAAGAGCAGCACACGTGCAGAGGAAAGCAGGGATTATCCTCCCCACTCTCCAAAATACCTCCTCTTTGGTCCTATCCGTGAGCATCTCCACACAAGGGGATGGGAATTGCTGATGCGTGGCTGCTGGCAGAGTCCTGTTCAGGCAGATACTCTCCATAAAAACTACTCTGAGCTCAGTGCTCTTCAGCGGCAAGTGAATACAGAGAGCGTCCTTTTCTGGCACCTCCCCTGAAGATTTTTGGCAATTTGCCACCTTGAACAAACATCCTTCTTCTGAAATTGCTAAAACTGCAGTTATTGCATCAACCAGAACCTGGGGACTTTATTTCTAATATTCTTGACCTCTCCTTGGAGGGTTTAATAAAATAAATGCCTTGTCCCAATCTCTTTTTTTGTATTATTACTTTTAACAATATGAACTGATTCACTATTCCCAAGCCCTTTTTTTCCTCAGCAATGTGAATGAGATCCTTGCCCTAAGTGCTAAGTCACTGGTTCATTTATTTATTTATTTATTTATTTATCAAAAGCCTTAGACGATTTGTTTTCCCTTCCTGGCTTTTGAAAGGGTTAGATCCATTTGATTTGTTCTACCTGCATCAGGGATTTGAGAAGAAATTACCACAATTTGTTTCATTCTCTCCTCTGCGCCTCTCGGTTTTCAGCATGGCGCCGGCTGTTGATTGGAGTCCCCTCCGCGTCCCGGCAGTAGCCTCAGTGTCCCTACAGCGGCTTCGCAAAAATACATCCCTGGGGTGGTGGTGGGGGAACCTGCAGGAGGGTGGTGTGAGGGCCACCCACTTCTTGGGGTGCTCCTGGTGTCACCAGGCTGCTTTCGGTCCTTCTGCGCTGTCTGCGGCACTGCAATGCCAGCGCCATGCCCGGCACCGGGGTGTGATGTTTTATTGTAGGGTGGGACGGTGAGGAGCGTAGGTAGGGGATCTCTTGCTCCTGGAGTGACACCACAGCCCAAGACAACTCCACCAGTAAGCAGTTGGATGGACAGTGCTTTGTGGAGAAACATGTGGCGAGGAGATGGTGAGTCCCCAATTCTCAGACTGGAGACCTTGTGCAGGAAATACGGGGGTTTTGCAGAGGAGTAACAGACTTGCAGAGTAATTTAAGATGATGGAAGGGACACCTGGAGGTCATCTGGTCCTGTCCTCCTATCTGACAGCGAAAAGTGGACTGCAAAAACTTGCTGGTAAAGGAGCTGGAAGGGCCTCGTCTCTGCCCCCTCCCCGGCTGTTCTCCTGCCCCTCACTGAGGGCTCCAGCTGGGGTTGGGCTCTGGGATGGGGCCGAGTCTTGCCCCCCCGGGACTGCACCCCTGTCCGTGGGGCCGGTGCCCGGCCCTCGCCCCAGGCAGGGCGGCCGCTCCGCTGGGCCCCGCTGCAGACCCCGCAGCCAGCTCCCGTCCGCCATGCGCCCGCTCTGGCAGAACGACTTCTCAGGATCGAGTCTCACCTTAAACATGTGAGTAACCACCCGCACCACAAAACGTCTCTGAGACATGCCGCTCCCCTCAATGCAGGCCGAAACGCGCCTGAAGTAACTAGGACAAACGCCTTTTAAGTTTTGATAAACCAAAAGGGAATCTGAGCAATATTCAAGTGAGATTACCTCCATGCCAGGCGTGTTTGTCTCTGTAATAGCTTTTTCTGTTTGCCGCAAAGTTCCCATAAGAATATATGCTGTCAGTTTGGGATACCAGCAGAGCTTCAGGAATATTTATTTCAGTTGGGCAAAATTAAAATTGGACTAGATCGGACAGGCAGAGACGCCCAGTGGAGCCCATTCTTCTGCGGGGTGCAGACGCCTGCCCTGCCCCTCGTGACCGTAGTCCCAGCTTTCGGCTGGGGCGTTCTTTCCAAATCCTTACAAAAACCTGCAGCAGTTCAAAGAGACCGAGATGCACGCAGCTCTTACAATAAACATAACTCACCCCCCAGATGAATAGCAGAGCATTTGGGCAGGCTTTCGTGTATTCTGGTGGTTAAAACATTGAATTTTGTGCCTGAAAACTATACTGCAGGATTTCTGAAGCACAGCAGAGTTTGCAGGAAGAGCTGTTTTGTTCTGGGTGAGCCGGAGGTCCCGGCAGTGGAGGAAGGTGATGGCGTGATGGTGGAGTGAGGAGACACGATGGACTAGCATTAAATCTGATCTGGCGTGTGGAAGAGAAGATTAGATCCATGGTGGCTGGAGCAGCGTTTGGGAGGGTTTGGCGGAGTTGAAGTTTGAACGGTTGACGTGATGCAGAGCTGACGTGGGGACGAACCTGAAGCCTGGGGGTGTGGGAATGTGGGGGCTGCCAGAGCCCAGCGGTGGGGCAGCTCTTTGGTGGGGAAGGGCTTGATGGCGAGAGCCCCGTGGTCATGTGTCCTGGGCCAGGAGCTCTGGGGGATGGCCTGTGCTCCATTGCCGACCGCCCCGGGGACCGCTGCCTCCAGAGCCATCGGGGGAGCAGCCGCGCTGCGTTTGTCTGCACGTGGCGCTGCCTCTGCACAGAAATAGCCACTTCCAGAGAACACGGAGTAGTGAATGACAACAGTTTTACTGGGCTCAGCATCCTGGGGGAGGAGAGACTCTGAAAACACTTGCCGTGCCAACTTCCGAAGGGGAGTTTCAGAAAGATAAGAGAAATTCATCAGAAAGGCCTGAAAAATCAAAAGCAGTGACAACATCCATAAGGCGATACGGGAAGCGCTGGATGATCCAGGCAGAGCTGCACGAGGCAGGACCTTTGGAAGAGGAGATCATCGGTAAGGCAGCGAGGCTGGTCTAGGAGACTATCCGAGAGTGAAGGGACCACTGGGAGTGGGATCCTGGGTTTGGGGAAGGCAGCGTGAGCTGCCAAGAGCAAAGTGAAGCTGCCTTCCATGGGAGGAATTTGTGTGGATGCTGGTGGTGTCTGATGTCTTTGGCCAAGATGAGGTCCCAGTGCAAGAGGCAGGATTAGAGAGTGTCCCGAAGGAGAATTCCCTCGCTGCCCTCCCCCCGGCGCCGGCAGGGCAAATCGAGGTTTGGGAAGAGAAAAACCATGTCAGGGTACTGCGATGGCAAACGTCAGCAGGACTGTACAACGTATTTGTGTTTAGCAGGCGGTGGCTGCACGGGGGGAGGAGGGCTTAAGCCGTAATGGGATTTTGTTAGCAGGGGATTTCAGTTTCACCAATCCGGAACATTAAAACTTCACATGATAAACGTTACAATGATGTACAAATAACACATTAGAGTGGTGTTTTTTTCCCCCCCATACAGCATTTTGATCTTTTTGATAGTACAGGGCTGGGAGCAGCAGGATGAATGATGGAGATGAGGAGCAAAGGCCAAACGGGAGACGGGGGTGGGGAAACAGAGAGAGCGCAAAGTGAAGCGGATCGCTGACTGAGGCTAACACTCAAGGCTTCGAGAGCTTTCGTTAGGCTTCCCCTCGTGTGAGGTTAATATGGAAACTAGGCACTTAGGGGTGTGATGCAGAGCAATGCCGTGACCTTCATCTTGGAGAAAAGAAATTATCCACGTTAAAAATAACTTGTGCAATGACAACACTATAGCGAAAACTCACGCTGCTGTTTGTTGGGCTGAAGCCTTTCAGTGCCGGTCCCTGCCTCTACCTGAGCTGGAGCCGGCTCTTGGTGCTGGCTCCTGGCTCCTGCCCCGCGGCCGGCTCGGGGGGAGGCAGCGCCGCTGCCCCCGGGGCTGGCGGGCACGGGCACCCTGTGACTGGTGGCAGCTCTCTGAGTCGGCCGGAATCCTAATTCAGGACAGCCTGGGGCTCGGGGGGCCCCGCAAACCCCCCAGAGTGGTCTTTGTGCCTCCCGCGCTCCGCGTCTCCCATTGCTGGTCCCTGGCGTAGTTATTTTGTACGAGGGGAAACTGTGAGACTTCAAAGGCTGATGGAGGTTGCTGATAAATACAGGCAGCGCGTACTGCACGGGGGAGATTCAGACAGCTTCTGCATTTTGCTGGGTTTTAAGTTAACCGCAGTCCCACAGGCTTCCTTGTCAGCACCGGCATGAAAAATATCTGCTTTTTTGTGAGGACTCACCCATTAAAATACAGAACAAAACATCAGAATGTTTAAAATGAGATGGAAAATGATGTCAGTGACATGACGCTGCTGTTCTGCCAGTCGATGGGACGCTGTTCCCTGGCTGGGTGCAACCCTGGGGTCCCCAGCAGAGCAGAGGACAGGAGTGGTGCCGTGGGGCTGAGGGGGGGTCTGAGGGCTCGGCCAGCGCAGCAGCGACCGGCTGGGAGGGGAAGCGCCAGTGAAATTGGGAGATGGCATTTAAAGCTACCAGAAGGACAGCTGTGCCGCACAACTCCCATGGCTTCGTTTCTCACAATTTGTACTTCATCGCAGTCTGTGCTTGTTGTGATTTACTGCCGGAGATTTACACTTGTTGTTCCACCCTCAGCCTGCTGGTGAGGGAGATGGTTCTCAGGACCAGGGTGCCGCCGTGGGGCCTCTCCGGGGTGTCCAGTCACCCTCGGCAGGGGGTTCCCGGTAGGGTCTGAGCGGAGGCGGCCGCGCGTTTCCTGCGCCACCCGCGGGCAGGTGAGTCCCAGCGATGTCCTGGCTGTGCCGGGGGACCCCCAGCATCCTTCCCGGTGCATTGCTCCTACTTCATCACTCTGATGTCGCTATCCCAGAGGAGCTTTTAAATCCACAGAATGTTTCTGCTTAGGGCTCATTCTTTCCTCTCTTAATTTTTTAACCTTTTTTTTCAAGGGGTGTCTGCCTGCAGCGGGGGTCTCAGTGTGAGTTTCTTGTCCCTCACTTGCCATTTGTGTGTCCTGTTAACAGAACAGCCCCTGCACCTCTCCCCGTGCCCACACGTGGGTGTTCCTCTGTCAGCATGCAGGTTCAGGGAGGGGATGTCCTCAAAAGATTTAAGGTGAATTTTGACATTGTTGTGGGTTATAGAATCATAGAATGGTTTGGATTGGAAGCTGATCCCGTTCCACCCCCTGCCCTGGGCAGGGACACCTCCCACCAGCCCAGGTTGCTCCAAGCCCCGGCCAACCTGGCCTTGAACCCCTCCAGGGATGGGGCAGCCACAGCTTCTCGGGGCAACCTGGGCCAGGGGCTCACCCCCCTCACAGCAAACAATTTCTTCCCCAGATCTCATCTCAGTCTCCCCTCTTGCAGTGTAAAACCCTTCCCCCTCGTCCCACGGCTCCCCTCCCTGCTCCAGAGTCCCTCCCCAGCTTTGCTGGAGCCCCTTGAGGGACTGGCAGGGGCTGGAAGGGCTCCGCGGAGCCTTCTCTTCTCCAAGCTGAACCCCCCCAGCTCTCTCAGCCTGTCCCCACAGCAGAGGGGCTCCAGCCCTCCCGGCATCCCTGACCGTGTCAGGATGCGAGCAGCGGCGTGCCCGCGTGGCTGAGAGCAGGGGCCGGGAGCGAGGATGGTGCCTGGCGTGCGGATGAGGGCTGCGAGGCTCTGCAGCACGAGCAGCCCCCAGCTCCTCGCCGGGGACCCAGAGAGCAGACAGCAGAGCAGAGCAGGTCGAGCGGGTGGGTGATGCTGTTCCCAGTGAAGGTTTGCCAGGAAGGGAACTGTGTTGCAGTAGACGGTGAGAGAGCATGGTTGTCTTCTCTGCTGCGGTGTCCCGGTGCGTGCTGGGCTGCTTCCAGTGATATATTTTCTGGATAGTGATGTCAGGACTCTCAACTTGTGTCTATCTACATTTCTCTGTGCATCCAGCTGCTTTTCCCAAATATGTTAGTAAAACAATTCTTTTCCCCCTCTCTGGCATCATCCAGCTGTGATCTCCAAGTGCTTCACATTGGGAAGTGACTTAATGCTCTGTACTTCAGTCCTTGAGTTATAGGAGATGGCCGATTCTCTGTGCTTTGCTCTTGCCCCTGAGGAGCTGTAGGTGACATCCCTTGGCCCTGCTGCGGTAACTTCTCTCCTTCATCTTCAGCCTCCTGCTGGGCAGTATTTCCCAGTATCTCTGTGGATTTACCTGCTGTGTTCCCCACCACCCTTCGCCCCGTCCCTGAGCTGTTTCAGCGCCGTGTTTCTCGGTGCTCCAGCTGCAGCCACTGCCTGACAAGTGCTGGGCAGGAGCCCAGATGTCACCGCACCCACCTCGGGGAGGCTTTGCCCGCTGTGCAGGTACTGCCAGAAATTAAACAGGCAGTTTAGCAATGAAGAGACAGCATAGTGAGTAGCAGCGAAGACATCCCAGTGCCTTTTTACCCTTCGGTGGCACAGTGTAGTCTGAATATTGTGAACATTATTGGGCAGCCTGCATTGAACAGAGCTGTGCGGGGTGAAGGCAGAGGCAAATGCTGCACATTAGTGGGGGGCTGGAGGTGCTCTCTTTTATGCAGAGATGTTGGAAAGAATGGGATTAAACAAGGAGGATGTGATTTAATGTAATGGTTGGTTTAGAGGAGCCATAAAAGTGGCAGTCTGTTCTGAGCAGGGTGGAGGTACCCGTTCGTAATGATGCCCTCCCCGTAGTGATTCACTGGCGTTTCTCACAGCGTCGCTGTTTCTGTAAGTGTGAGCAGATACACATTTATTTATAGACGATGGATGAGCAGGCAGGCAGAGCGGCGGCTGGTCAATACTGACTGCGCTTCTCGGCGGGGAGCACGCTCTGCTCCGGAGATGCCGCAGAGCCGGCTGCCCTGGCAAGGCACAAGGATGCTGTGGTGCAGGGAATCAGGAGATGATTTCAGTTTTGCCAGTCCACAGTATTTAAAACACGGGCCACAGGGCTGACTCACAGCAAAGAGAAGCAGGACCGAGCAATGAAGTGATGAACTGTAAAGGAGGTCATTATTGCCCATCAGGTAACGAACGTGGGAGCTACCAGTGCAGGCACAGCATGTGCCCATCACCCGGGGGGATGCGGAGGAGTGATGTCTGGCCAAGGCAGGAGGACTGCTGCTCACAGGAGTTATGGCAGGGGTATTACAGCTCCTCTCAGGTGGTGTGGGAATTTCTAACTGGGAGTAGAAAACTGCCTGTGTGGGGGCAGGTTATTCCTGGCTTGCTACTATGCGGTTTTATACCTTCAGCCTTATGCATTAACCCTGCTTCCCACTGGTGGTTGTGCAGGCTGGACTTTAGTTCTGAATCCACGTTGCCATTTCTAGGGTTATACTGTCCCAGTTATGTGGGACGGAGCCTGGCAGATTCTGTCGTTCCTTGCTCTGTGGCCGGGCAGCGGCGGGGCTGGGCTGGCAGTGCTGCCCTGCTGTCCCGAGACTCTGTCCCCCTTCTGGGAAAGCTCCTGTCCTCTCAGACCGCTTTTCAGCTCAGTGCCGGGTCCTCCCAGAGCTCAGTGCGGCAGTGAGAGCCCTCCAGCCCTGCTGCCTGCCAGCAAATGCTGCTCTGGTCTGGTAAGAGCACGGCCGGCTGCGGGGAGGTGCCTTACGCTCCTGCAGGCAAAGTTGGGTCCAGTGTGGTTAAACTCGGCTGAGCTGCGCCTACCAAAGTTCATAAAGTGTCTGCACACTCGCCAGCACGCCCCTGGTGCTTCGCTTCATCTGCTGCTGCAGGAGTGATGCTCGCCTTCAGCACAACCGTCTGTGTCACCCAGGGTCTCAGAGCAGAGAACAGACGCCAGTGCCAGGGGTTTTCCAGCACACGGGAGGGACGGAATAACCCCAGCACTGCATGCCCCAGAGCGAGTCCCCTGCGTGCTGTGCGGGTGGGCACGAGGCCAGAAGGAGGAGGGAGCAGTGCTCGTGGCACCTTGTGCAGTGGGGATTTTGGCTCCAGGACAGCATTTAATTTTATCTAAAGCTGGCCAACTTTGAAACACACACTAAATCTGGAAGGCTGGTCCATAATCCTGGTTTTTACCTGCTTCTCCCAGACAAGTGCCCTAATGCAAGGCCAGAATGATTAAGCATCTCCTCCTTTGTAGGCTCATTTTGGCATTACAATTCCTGTCTGCCAGCCCAGAGAGTGGCTCCGGTTTGGCAGGAGTTTGGCCCTGGTTTGGGCAGTGCAAGCTCTTGGATGACATGCTATTTTGGGAGGGTCCTTAGGCTACACCTCCGGGCTGTAAGGCTGCAGCTCCCTCGGACTGCTCCCGCTCCACAGCACGCGCGGCCGCCCACTTCCCATCCCAGCGAGGGCTGGGCACGGCGCTGGCATCCTGCACCCGCACCTCTGGGGCGTCTCTGCTGCGCCAGGGACGCTCGCGGGAGGGACCACCACCCGAGGGGGGTAAAGAGGCGCCCTGCTTCCGAAGCTGGGCTTCAGCCCAAAACACCTGATATTTTGAGAATTTTATGTCTTGGTTTAATGTTTATGTGGCTCATAACCAGCGTGCAGAAGGCTCCCTGTAAAGCTGCCAAAGGCGCTCAGGACCCCCGGAGCTTTCTGGTGTCAGCCATATGGAGTGACCCGCACTGAGGCAATGACCGGACCATCGTTGCCGTTTCAATGATGTGGTATTTATTACGCATTTTTGTAAGGCTCCCTAGCTATGGTATCTGCACCCCAAATAAGACCAAACTTTATGGCTTGGCATGAAATTGCTAATATTGCCTGGAATTCAGCATTGCTGACACTGGGTAGCAATCTCAGCTGTTGTAAAGTGGTGTTGTTTCCCATTTATGGAGCTATTACTTTACGGTGGGTAGAAGTCTCGCCGGTGGCATTTACTGAGCTAGGCTGCTCGTAGTGGAGAGTTTTTTTAGCTGGCTTTAATCTTTCTGTTCAAATATCTTCCAATCTGAAATTTTCCAGGTTTTTCATTGCTTCTGGCTCAGTTTCAGTTAAAATGGACTGGAATTTTTTAAATGAGGCAAGGTGAAGGAAAAATCGTTGCAATATATTCCTTGAGTAGACATGATGCTTTTAAAAAAATGCAACACGATAGAAAGCTAATATTTTACATGGGTGTTAGCAGTGAAGCAAATGGGTGACAGTTAGTGCTTCAGAGGGAATGAATTCTGATTTTGCATGGTAGTAGGGATTAGAAAAATCAGGTTTTGTAGATGTAGATTTATTTATAAATGGCAGTCTACTAAATCAGGGTCCCATAAATGCTGTTGTGGTCTAGGTCATACCTCTACAGAGAGATTTACCTTGGCTTCACTTCCCCTCTCCTGCAGTCACTTACTGATCCTTGCCCAGCAAACGACACGGGCGCCTAATCGAGCGTGCGGGTTAGGAAGCCAAGTGCAGGTCCTTGTCTCCCAGGTGTGCCATCAGACGGTGATGGACGTTCATGCCTTTGAGCCGGCGGTGACACTTCTAGCTCAGAATCCTGAAACAGACCCTGAAATTCGCAGCCCATATAAATACCTGCCTTAGAGCAGGGTGGGGAGCCCTTCCCTTCCCTGCAGCGCGTCACTCGTGTTTCTCGTAGCCCAGCTGTCCGTGCCAAGGCCAAGAGGATGAGAGATAAGCAGCCAGGCAGAGATGGTTGGATGAGCACTGGAGAGGCCTCCTTGGTGACAGGTGTCCCTTTGTCAAGGTGCGTGCTGCTCTCCCTGGGGCACACCATGAAGCCAGCCCTGGTACGGCTGTGATGTGGGCGGTCGGCGGTGCGGGTGGTTTGCCACACTTTTCCCTCCACGCTGCAGCTCACCTTGGGTCCCCAGTGCTGCACCAGGAGAGGATGGCTGCAGAGTGTGTGGCCCGAGATGTGGACGTGCAGCCTCCTCTCCTGGTGCCTCCACAGGTGCCGGGGCAGGTTTTGTGAAGGCTGTCAGCTTTAGCGTGCCTTCACCTTGGAGGCGTGTTGGTTGCTGCTGGTCATACACAGGGGCTCTGCGCAGTGGTGAGAGCCAGCCCTGTGCCCAAACCCAGCGTGGAGCCGAGCCTTTGGCTTGCAGATGGTAGCAGGAACCCGAGGCTGTGAGGGTTCCTTGCTCCCGGCTTGGTGCCGCAGAGCTCCGGTGCGGGGGGCTCCGGCTGTGGTCTGCCCCGGCCGATGAGCGGGTGGGCTCGGGTGGCTGTGGGCAGAGCGGCCTTTTGAGCCGAGGTTCGCCCAGAAGCATGATCAGACATTTGTGCCTAATGTGTGACTCTTACATCCTCCTCCGTGCCTTCTTCTGCGTGATCTTTCACACCTCCTTTAATTCCAGGTTCACTGGAGCAAAAAGGCTCATCTTCAACCTGGAATCTCTGGCACCGTGCCAGCTTTCTCTGCATTCCCTAACGAGCGCAGCAGACGCAGCGGTGTCTGCCCTGCTCAGTGCAAGCCATTGCCTTCTCAGACTCCGTTTGGGGCTCCCATAGTTGTAAAATTACCCTTTGTACCTGTCAGGAAAATGTTTCTTGCCTCGTTCGTGCCTGTGGACAGTTGTGGGTCCCCTCGGGCTGCTTTGGTGATGGAGGTGTTACTGAGGTAGGTTGTTGCCCGTATCAGTTTTCCCCTCTGTAGAACAGACACGGTTGCACTTGCCGCTCTCGGAGCAATATAGTATCCTTCCATGACTTGATAACTTCATTAGAAGTATGTGCTACTGGTCCACTGCTGTCACATGCCAGCTGCCTTAGAAATCTGAGATGAAGATTATGCAGTGTCCTGTCTGAAGAGGAAGCACTCTAGGGTTTGCCTGCACTTCACGTGTGTTCGTTTCCATAGTCTCGTCTCCATTAGCCCATCAACCTTTGCATTACGTTCTTACCAAAAGCCAAGGCAAAGCATTAATTTAGCTTTTAGACTATCTTTATACCACTCTCAGCACGTAGCGCCTCACCTCTTTTGTCTGTGTTCTTTTTTTCTGAGAGCCTGGAGAGCTTTTCCCTGTTTGCTTTAATTTCCTTTGCAAGGTTTTCCCGCTGCTGCAGTTACCCCATCCTCATCTTTTCGCTGCCTTCTCATGCAGGGGCCTTGCCAGAATTTTAGCTGCTTGTTTCTGAACCCTCTCACTCCCAACTTGCTGTGTCTGTTGAGAGAAAGAGACCAAAACTCCCCTCCCAGCAGTGAATTGCGCATGTGGGCACACTAAGTCACTTTGGGGTCTCAGACTGGAGTCATCCGGCAAGGAGGAGGAAGCTGCAGGTGAGTATATCCATCAATTTAGGAAGGAATCAAAATGCCCTCTTTAGGCACAGACCAGCTTCTCTCCAGGTGAAGTTAGGAATAAACTTCCCTGGTGGATGATCCACCTGATGTTTTTGTGGTGCCAGCTGATGCCAGTCGCTGATGCCAGTCGCTGCCAGGATTTGAAGGGCTGCTAAGCTGGTGGGGACTGGGAGCCTGTGTTTCTGTCTTTGAACAGCTGAGTGGGCTGTGAAATGATCTGACATACAGAAGGATCACCTGAGTCTTGTGCTGAGAGCGAGGATGGCTCTGAACTTCTCCTTAATGAGAAAGAAAGCTCTATATTAAACCATGGTGGGACGTCAGACTCGATGCCTGGCTCACCGGAGGATCCCCTGAGCCTGCAGAGCTGAGGACTGGCAGCAACGGACTGGGGAGAAGGCGCCTCTGGTCGCACAGTTCAGAAAAAGGAGCCGTCGTCATTCATAGCACAACCCAACACCAGCCCTCCTGTATATGATCCAGGCCTTGCAAGGGAGCAGCCAGCAGGAGCAGCATGAGTTCTGCACAGAGCACTGGATGAGCATCGCTGACTCTTGGCGTCCTGATGTGCTGTCCGTGTTTTCAAGAGGAATTTGGAGACACGTTGGAGGGGAGAGACAAGAACTACTGCTGTTCTCATCCAGCTGTGGGGTGGAGGGCTAGCGCAGGGATGAGGAGGTGCCACGCTCTAGCCAAGGAGCATCGCTCTGAAGGCGATTTCAGTGGTCTCTGTTAGAGGAAGGTTAGATTAGGTGAACGCAGTGATCTTACCTGAAATTTGAGGAGCCATTTTTAGCCTTCATCTCAGCTTAGGCTCTCTGCTCCCTCTGGCGCTGGAAGCTACCCGTGCCCTGGAAGCCCTCATTACTGAAACACATGTTTCTGAGTCTGGGCTTTTGCCTGCCCCACACACTGGCATCGTGTCTTCTCTTCTGGGTCATCTCTTGCCACTGAACCTCTCCATTCTCGTCTCTGTTTTACCAAGCTTCTCTCAGCTGCAGCCTTTGCTTGTCCTTCTCCATGGTGTCCTGGAAGATGTCTTCATCCTTTTGTAACGAGGCTGTGGGTGCCTGCACTGAAAGCAGCTGAAGGAAGCGTTCTCCATCAGGAGGGTGCGTGGACACACTGTTGCAGAGATTCTGCTGTTTTCATGGTGTTGTAGAGGGACAAGGTTGCCCAAGAGCTTCACACCAGCATTACTCTGGGGGAAATGACAGAGTCCGGGACATTGGTGGTGGCATCCCAGCCATGCTGCCCACCTTGTGCAGACAAGGCCGAGGGCAGGCAGAGGTCTGGCATGAGGTCCATGGATCGTGATGGTGCAGAGAGGGGGATTTAGGCACGGGAAGAGTGGGGGAGCCTTTGGAGGGAGGATGGACCTGGACAGGAGAGACAAAGCCAGCCTGCTGGTACCAAGAAGTCACAGGTCATGGGGAATATTTAAACCAACATTCACAGGAGAGCCCGAGGGAGTTTAAAATTGCAGAATTTCTGGCCAAGGCGTAAAACCCGTTTTTGCAAACTGCCACTGTGCCAGAGGACTGGGGTTGCCAAGATGCCCTTAGCAGGGCCTGTTGTGATAGGACAAGGGGTAATGGCTTCAGACTGAAAGAGGGGAGATTCAGACTAGACTAGATCTAAGGAAAAATGTTTTATGCTGAGGGTGGTGAGCCCCTGGCCCAGGTTGCCCCGAGAAGCTGTGGCTGCCCCATCCCTGGAGGGGTTCAAGGCCAGGTTGGCCGGGGCTTGGAGCAACGTGGGCTGGTGGGAGGTGTCCCTGCCCAGGGCAGGGAGTGGGACTGGATGGGCTTTGAAGGTCCCTTCCAACCCAAACTATTCTATGATTCTATGATCCCCATCCACCAGAAGGGCTGCAGAGGGGATCCACAAAGCTGTTGAAATCCTTTGTATGATGGTGGTGTCTGCAATCAGTAAGGGATAAGGTCACTGAGCACACGGAGAAGCACAGCCTGTTGGGAAGCAATCAGCATGGCTTTTGTGAAGGGACACTTGCTTGCTGACCTAATGGAGGAGCTCTACAAGGTGTCAGCAAACCTTTGGATGGAGGGGATCTGGTGAACAAATGTATTTGGATTTTCAGAAAACCTTTAGATAAGTTTTCACATCAAGGCTATTGATGAAACTAGAATTTGAAAGCCTTTCTTTATCACTTGAAAGCTTGTTACAGGGAGGAAGTAAAGCATGGGACTTAAATGTAATTTTTCAGGATGGCAAACAGTCAGCAGTGGGGTACCCGGGGGTGGTGTTGTGACCCGTTTCTTTCTCCGTTTTCATCAGTGAGCTGGAGAAGGGATTGCTTGTGAAACCTCCAAGTCTGTGGATGATATAAAGTTTTTTAAGTAGCCACATGATGCATCACTGCTGATGAACTCCAGGAGGACCCCCAAAGTGAGAGGGCAAAAGGTGGCAGATGGGCCACCATGCAGATACGTGCACAGTAATGCTTCTAGGGCAGAGCCATCTGAACACGCTGCAGGATGCTGAACATGGACCTGGTGGGTAGAGCTCCAGATAGGTCTTGGCGCTGGTACTGACAGCTCTCAAAATCAGGGGCTCTGTGCACAACGGCAGCCAAAAAAGCCAACAAAATATATCAGGGAAGAGACGGAAAGCAAGGTGGGCAATGTCATTTGGGGCTATGCTGATCCTGCTCGGGCACACCTTCAGTGCTGTGTGCAGGTCTGGTCCAGCATCTCAAGGAGGAAGTGGTGGAGACAGAGAAGGTCCAGAGAAGGGCAGCTAGAATGGTGAAGGGGTTGGAGCAGCTGCCCTACGAGGACAGCCTGAGAAGGCTGGGACTCTCCAGTTTGGAGAAGAGGAGTCTCGGGGAGATGCATGGCCAAGGCTTACCAAACTCCCCAAGGTGGTGGAGACGGTGAAGGCAGAGCTGCTGTTCACCAAATCCTGCAGCATTAGGAGAGGGCTCCCAGTGAGACCAGTGGCAGATCAGGTAAAACCAGACAAAAGCAAGACTTCTTTGTGCAGCAGGCAACGGTCATCTGGAGCTGGCTGCCGTGGGAGGCCGTGGAGGAGGACAGTACCGGCAGGTTCAGAGAGAGATGAGATGAATTCCTGGAGAGCAGGTCCTTGCACAGGTACCGATGGGACTCAGCAGGGTCACTCCTGCTAACGTCCCCGGTACGACGCCATTGGATGCTGGATGGCACAAGGGGAATGGACCACCCAAAATGGCCAGGCACACGTGGTACCCTTAATTAACAGCATCTTGTAATGCCACTGTCGAAGACAGAGAACAAGGCTAATGGGCCTTTAGTCTGGTCCTGTGGAGTATTGCTGGAGTATGTGGATGTAGCTATTGGTTAATTAGCTTAGGGTGAGGCTGTTACTGTTGTGTTGTATTTCATTGACCTGGAGTTTGTAGAGAATGTTTCTGTTCTGGCCCTAGATGTTGAAACTGTGATGGAAAGCTTTTGGCTTTTAGTATCTGCTGGAAGTTGCAAGCAGCACACACGTCTGATTGCATTAGATGTGTTGTTTGTAAGATCTGTTTAGGTTAGGTATGATTTCCATCCTCAGGCCTTGTCTCGGTGTTAGAGCTGACACAGCTTTGCTCCAGTGTTGCCGTACAGTTTCTGCATGTGGGAACCGCGCCTGGGGCAATGCGTCCATTGATATCTCAGATGTGCTGGCAGAGCTGCTGCTAGCTTTGCTGGGGCTACGTCTGTGACTTTGGTTGAGTGGAACTTCTCAGACCACATCCCTGAAGTGTTCTCTCTCTTGTCTTGGTTGTGACAGTTTGGAGGGAGCCTTAAAGAGGAAGAATACTTCTGAACAGGCTGTCCAGGTTCCGACACAGACCTTGTTCCTGGGGCACTTGGCCACTTCTGTCACACTGTCTCTGATCGACGTGTCTCAGTGGGAGGTGGGAATGAACCATCTGAGGCTGGCTGAGATCTGGGCCCTGAGAAGCTGCTATGTCTCCAGGGTCTTTGGGCAAGCTGGAAATGGAAGCTGGCCTTGGTGAGTGTCAGTACAGTGCCGTGCCACCCAGCCTGCCCGTTCTCCTGGCTCCCACCAGGTCCTGTTTCTCCAGCAACTGCAGCGGCAGAGGTTGGTTCAGAGTCAGACAGCCCTTTCCTAACCCACCTCTAACAGGCTGGAGGTGTCCTGAAGCTCAAGACTGCTGAGGGCACATCCCTCCATGCTAGCTTGGAGGCTCACAGAGAAGAGCCGTTACCTTTGCTGGTCAGGTCCTGCATGTCTCTCGCCTTGCAGCTTGTGGTAATAGTGCCGATTTAGACGTTAGTTTTTCTTGCAGAGTTCTTGCACAAAGTTGTTCAGATTGTATCGAGGACCTGAGAATTGCAAGTTCAATGGATGAGCAGAAGTCCGTCTCTATAAATGCTGCTGTGTCTTCACCCTCAGCCCCTGTACCAGTGCTGTCTCCAGACTGACTCCAGCTCGGTGCAGGGGACTGCTGGAGCTCTGTGGAAACGGCTCCTCGTGTCCTCTGGTGTGTTGTGGTTCTTCCATCCCCATGACCAAAGTCTGCTCTCGTGCTGCTCCAGCATTTCCCCAGGCATGGCTCCAAGTCCCTCTTCTAGGTGACGCACCTTCAGCAGCTTATGGTCATCTGGGGGTTGTTTTGGACTACTTCACAAGGAGGAAAATGAAATGGAAACTCCACAAGTCCCTGTTGTCTTCCTCCTAGAGTTTCATTTAAGGTATTTACATGCTCTAGAGATCCTCTTGCACACTGACTACCAGGCACATCCTGCTTTTTCCATCAGCTCTTCCTCCTAATCTGATTCACATATTCAAGAACCAGTTCTAAAATTCAATCAGATACCCTTTCTAGTTGCCTAATATACTCCAGCAGAGTTTTTATTATTGGAATATATTCAATTATGTTGTTCCTTTCACATTTCTTAAAGGTGCAGTTCTAGTTTCCCTTTTTTTCCCTGAAGTTAATAACTATGTATTCTGCAAAACCACGTACAGAGGACTGCAGTGAATGGAGCTCAGTGTGTTTCTCCACTCACCATCCCCGTGGAGGGGAAGGTCTGACATGTTTTTTGGCTAAGGCAGTTCAGTGAAGTAATGTTTTGTGACATCCTTAAATCCAGTTATTTTGCTGCGGGCTCATTTGTCTGCTGGGGTGCAGGCATAACTCAGATGATACCGGATGCGCTGGCAGATAACTTGCTGGTACCTGTGGTGGTTCCAGCTTTGCTGTTTTGATGCAGACCTGGCCTATGCGCCAACTCCCCGGTTTTGTGGGGGGATCTTGTGGAGGGGAAGGGCCCGGAGGATGGCTGGGGCCGAAGCCATTTGTGTACTTGTAGTCCAGGGTGCTCGGGCGAGGAAACAGCCTTGGCAGTCACTGCTGCAGGAGGGTTTTATCAGCGTCAAAATCTGAAGGCTTAGGCAAAGACAAAGAATAGATACTATGGTGACAATCTATGTGAAGAATTACCGCTACTGATAAGCAATGTCTTCCCCTCAGTTAAATTCCAGTTTGTATATTTATAATCTGCTTATCTAAATTCCCTATGTGCTTTCAATTGAATATGGCATTCTGCTTCACTTCCTATATTAAACTGATTTGAAGTATTGCCGTGCACAGCAAGCCAGCTCTCGTAGTTCACCCCAGATGTAGTGAAATCTCCTTGATCAGTGAAATTATTGTCCCTCAGCCTTTACCTGAGAGGGAACGTGGCCCCAGTTGCCGTTGCAGAGGACCCCAAAGCTCTGCCTGAAGGAGTGGGTGCAAGTGCAGGTTACTGCTGGGTGCCGGACCACAGCGATTGCTGGCCCAGGAGGGCTCGCCTGGTGGCATGGGCTGGCCACAAGCAACGCGTGGGCTCCCCGAAATCACGCTGGTAACGTCAGGATGGGGATTACTGTGTTGTTTCGGGGTACTGATCAGGATCGTGTTGCTCTGGGAGCTGTGGCTTCCTGCTCCTTGACTGATGTGCCTGAGGTCTTCTGGGGTGACGTGTCCATGCTACTGCAGCAGGGAGCTCTGCCATGGCGGGGGGTGCCGGCAGCCGGACGAGGCTGTGTTGTTGAGCACCGGATCAGGCCAGACCGGCCCACGGCACTGTTCCAAAAGCCTTGGTTAGCCAGGCAGGGGGGTGGGCAGCTGGGAGGGGGTCCTAGGTGCCTTCTGCCACCCGTGGATGCCAAGCGTGGCAAGCAGGCTTGAGTTTTCTGTATTGCCTTCTGTGTCTCTGCAATTTGCAGAGGTGGGAGAGACTGGCTGGCATGGAGCCTTGGCGGAGACCCGGAGCAGGGGAGGTGCCTGTTGGGTGGTGGTAGAGATCACCCTTTCATGGGAGCTGCTGTAAATACGGTATCATACAACCTCATTTTGTATAGCAATTAGCATCCCCTGCCTCTGCCTTGGGTGCGTTGCAGAGCCTGTGGCTGAGGACAGCAGAGGAGATGATGATTAGCGGTGTTTGTGTTTGAGACGGAAACAACACCACCAATGAAAGGCAGCGGCAAGACGATGGTTTGAGAGAAGGTGTGAAAGTTGGTGAGGAGCTCCCAAGGTGTGAAGGCACCTGGAGGGTGCCGGGAGCCGCAGGAGTTGGGGAGGAAGGCTCTTCCAGTGAGATGGCCCCTTGTGTGCAGGGACAGAGCTGGGCTACGGACACCCATCGGGGTCCATCTCCTGCAGCTTGCTCTTTTTGTCTTTGGAGAAAGGCAGGTAAAAATAATTAATGAAAGCTAAGTTTATTGTCCAAGCAGGTAAATCAAAGGAGGCAGCTCTCCCGTCCACCAAGCTCCAAGAGGGGGGCCAGCTGTGGGTTTGTGGTAGCACAGCCATTGCCTCGGGCCAGACCATGGGGACTGGGACTGTGCCAGCACCCGCAGTCTCTGCTGCTGCTGGAGCGTTGCAAGAGCATCGCTGGGGCAGGGGGACCGCTTGTGTTCAGGTGTAGAGGCCACTGAACCCCAGGGGTCCAGTCTGGTGCGGACGAGGAGGGGATGCATGGGTGGAAAATGCTGTAAGGAAATGTGGGACAGTGACATGTGGGTGTTGGAGAAGGGAGGTGGGGGGACAAGGCAGCGGGAGGTGATGTCCTGCCCGATGGCAGGAGGAAACACACTAGGAGGGAGCTGGACCTTTGGGAAGTGGCTCCACAAAGGTTAAGGCAACAAGGGGAACTGCTGCAGCCATGGAGAAGTGTTTCTGCGACCTGTGCCCACGGGGGAGGGTGTTAATTTGGGGAGCCTCGGTGTTACAGCAGCCTCCCCCAGGCTGCGTCACCCCTCCACTGCCACCAGCCCTGACCCGCAAGAGTCTGGACCGGGCAGGACAGGGTCCTCTTCTCAGAGCATCGCTGTTTCCAGTGCCGGTGGTGCTCTGCAGCTGGGGGCTCGGAGCGGAGCAGGCAAGTCTCACTCATGGAAAACGTTGGCAGGAATTGGCCCACAGTCATGCGGGGATTGAGGACAGATGGAGTCTCCTCCTGGCCAGGGTACGTGGAAGCTGAATTCATGTTTTACAGTGCTGTGAAGACGCACACATGTTTATATATGCATATGTAATGTATATAAATGATTTATTGTGGCTTGCCCTTTATCTCTATAATCCATGATTCAGGTTTTAGGGAGCATGTGCATCTTTTTGTATCATCGCTAAATCAAACCTTCCTGAACTTATACATGCTACATGTGCAGTTCCCCAGCAAAGGTGAACACAGCGGATCTGATCTGTCTGGGCAACAGTGGACATTGGATTTAATGCCCTGTGTTAAATGGTTGGTTCTGCTGGAGAAGATGGCACAGTGCAGAGGTGTAGTGTAATAAATGTGCAAGAGCAGTGGGTTGCTGAGAGGGGAAGTGCTGGGGCGGGAGGAGGTTAGGAGGAAAAATCAAGTGTTGGTCTTGTGAATGGTCTTTAGTGTTTTCTGTAGTGTCCTTGACATGAGGAGCACTCTTGAACTTCACTGATGACGTAAAGTCAGTGCTTAGGAGGACTGGCATATTAGGAAGAATTTGAAGGGTGGGAAAACTAGAAATAAGATAGAACAGTAAGCAAGCTGTGTTTAAAAAATAACAACAAAAATTTTTACTGTGAGTTCATAGTTGTCTTATCTGTTAGAAACAATAGAGGAAAATGTTTGGGAATATTAATCAGAAGATGATGGCCAGTGTCTATTGTGATGTGAAGGCAAATGCTGCCATAGTTGTACAACACCCTGTAAGACCTTATTTAAAATACTATGTACTGTTCACCGTTACAAATGCTCAGAAAAAGATGAACAGAAGCTGGAGCAGAGGAGGGCTGCTGGTAGGGCCAGGAGACATGGGGGTGACCATGCTGGGAACAGGCCTCTGTGCGCCCCGGATCCTGTTCCCCGTATGCAGGGAAAAGTCACAAAATAGAGCAAATGCCCGTGACATATTTGCCCTTAACTGGTGAGCAGCAGTCAGCAGGCTCCCCGAAACAAAGGCTGCCTATGGATTATCATTTCCATTAACCAGCGGTGGATTGTCCTTTATGAATTTGTCTAATCCCTTTGAAGTCGTCTCCGCTGTTGGCATTCATGACATCCTGCAGCACAGTCCCTTCGCTGAGCAAAACGGCATTTCCTTCCTGTGTTAAACTCCATGTCCCTGCCACAAGGTTAACTAATGCAAAGGCACTGGAAAATGGGCTTGTTTATCCTACGGAATTCAAGACAGAGATGGGATTAAGCATCAGGAAAGGGCAAAATTAACAGAAATGCGGGACAATACTGGCACCGGTACAAGTTGGTATAATTTTTCCGTACATCAATATGGATCTGGAAAGTAAAAAGTGCCCCTCGGAGCTGCAAGGGGAATTCTTCCAGTAGGAGTGCCTTGAGTCAGGCATTATCTTTGGAGTCCTCCCTGGGTCCAGACGTGCTCTCTTTTGTACTTAATGGCTCTCAGTGGAGAGGTTTCTGCCTTGAGTTTGTTCTGTGGCTTTTTAAAGCCCATGTAAACTGTCCACAATATCAGGCAGGGGAGAATTTTGCAGCTCCCTTACCCTTAATGTAAGTATCTCTTTCTCTCTAGCGTGGACCAGCCCTCTCCCTGCTTTGTTTTACGCCGTCCAGCTCCTGCCTGTGAACAGCGGATCCGTGTTGATCTTCTCAGTCCCACCCCTGGTTTCACAGATCTCTGCCATGCCCCCTCAGTTTTCTCCTCCTAGGCTGAGGATGCTTTGCTTGTGAATCATAGAACCACAGAACAGTTTGGGTTTGAAGGGACCCTTAAAGGCCATCCAGTCCAATCCCCTGCAATGAGCGGGGACATCTTCAACTCGATCACGTTGCTCCTTGTGCAGAAGCCATCGTAGACCTTTACTTGTCCCAGTCATAGTTCCTTGGCCTCTTCCAGACCTGCAACAGCCTTTTGGAGGCAAGAGATCAGAACTGCGCAGAGATGCACAAAGACGGATTGACTCTTCCAGAAACTCCTGTTTGTCCATCTGTACAGTAGTCTTCATCTTTACATAGTCTCTCAATTTGGCCAGTAGAGATAGCAGGTTTCATTGTATACCATTTCTCCCCCAGATACTTTTTAAAAAATTGCTGGCCCATTTGCCACGTTCTGGCGCCAAAAGCAGGTTTGAGGAAGAGGTTATGCACCACCCTCTGTAGCTCAGCCATTTCAAACCCGAGTTCCTGGTGGTTTCTCGCTGCCTCGTTGCTGATCGGCGATTCTGTTGTCTCCTGCCAAGGCCGAGGCAGAGTCTCCGATACGCCGTCAGTCAGCAAGAGTGTGGGGTCATCGCCAATCTCTGTCCCGTCTCCTGAAAACATAGCTGGCAATTCTCAGTTTGTTTTTCTACTATGGCTTTATTCTCTTTGAGCACTTCTTTTATCCCTTGGTTTATCTATTGGTCTTTTAAGCCCCTGACAGGTTTTCTGTTCTTGATGTTTCTGAAAAATGACTTACTAGTTTTTAGGCTTTCTACACGTTATTCTCAATATTTCTTTTTTTCATTTTTCCACCATTTAACAAAATAATGCATGATCTATTCTGTTTTTTCTCATTTAAATACAACTTTTGTCTTTTTGACTGGCATTCCTTACTTCTTATAGCCTTACTTACTCAGGTATCCTTTAGTCTTGCTGGGTTCCTTTAGGTCCTTCTGAAGTTCTTCTTTACAGGTAGTATGTGTCTGAGCATCTGAAAAGGTGTCTTGAAATAGTCTCCGGGACACCAGCAGAGGCTTTGCTTTTAACGGTCCCTTTTAGTTTCTTATTACCAAAATTAATTTTTGTGAATTTTCAAGTCCCTGTGTTTTAAACTGAGCACAATGGCCGTTGATTTATCGGCATCCGTTGCTTCAGCAAGATTACAAATCTAGCTATATTGGGGCCACTGTTAAATAATGACTCTTAATTAATAAGATTATGAGCTACAGCACACTCACTGGTTAGTGTGAGGCCAGGAATGCATTTACCTGTGGTTGATTCCCTGCCTGGCTGCTCCGCTGGCCATGCCTAAAAATGTAATCTTGCTGTCGTGCCCCGACGTGGTGTTTGCTCGGTCTGTGCAGCATTCGCGGGCGAATCACGCTCCCCTGGCGTTGGCTGACCTCTCCGGTCTCCGGCAGATTGCACTCAGCATCCCCGTGCTGGCTGCGTGGCCGGGAGCGTGCTCCTGACCATGGACGTCTCCTGCTGGGGCATCAGCCCATGGCACGTCTGTGGTCCTTGTTGGCACAGGTACTTGTTAATCTGATTTAGCTCTAAGCCGTCTTTGCCACGCTGCACCTCCTCCCCTGCTGGTGCCCGCTCTGCCGATCCCCGACACTTTGTGTTACGCTTTCCTACTGTGTCTTTCTTCCTCTGAGCTTCCAGTGCATCCATTGTAGCAATATTTTTATTAAAGCTGGGCATTCTGGTTCTCCTGTCTTATTTCTTAGACTCACGGCTCCTGTGCAGAGGAACATATGCGTTAGTTTGGGGGTTCTGTTTTTCCATTCTGTTTGTGCAACCGCTCTTCATGGTTTTATATCCGACTTTTGCCAGCTTCTGCCCTATCTCTTTATGGCTTCACCCATACAGCATGAGTCATGCCGAAGCAGGTGCTTTTCTGCATGTGCCGGCTTTTCTATCCCTTTAGCTATAATGCTCTCCTGTAACCTTGTTAATGTTAAATCCCAGCAGCTTGCGTCCACTGTGGTTTTTGAAGTAGTATGCCTCTCCTGCATGGGTATCATATTTTCAGAGTTTTCCTCAGTTTCTAATCAGTACACATCCTTCTTTATATGCCATTTTCTCAGTCATGCAGTGGGATTTTACCTCCCTGCTCCTCTGTCTGCCTTCTGTATGCTGCCGAGCGTATTTCAGAAAACATTGGCATGCAGGTCTTGATCCTCAGCTCCCTAAAAGTTGCCTCCAGCTGCTCTCTCCCACCCTCCCCGTTTCACAGACCCAGGGACCTCAAACACGGGATCCTCCCCAGCGTGTCCAGACATCCCATGAGGTCTGCGACCTTTCCAGGTGGGACATTAGTCACCATGAAGTCTACTCGTGTTTCACAAACCCGGTCATCTCTGTGCTTGATAACCAGATTGACTGCTCTGTAATTTGCCTTCTCTGGCAGCACTTCCCCCTTCTCAAACTTTATTTTTTCTACCACGAGACTTGCCCCAGCTCTTCAGCAGCACCACGACTGAAGTCAGAGGGGAGATGGCTCCACGCAGTGGGACTTCGGCTCTTCTCTCCTGACTCTGTAGTTGGGCCTCCACCTTAGCCAGATCTGCTTGCCGATTCAGGGATTGCCTTAACTCCTTACTCAGCATCTTACATCTCTGCAGGGGTTCGCTTTTTTCAGCCGTCACGTCTTTTCTTCTGCAAACTGGCATGCTCATATCCTGTGCCTTTCACACCTCCGTGCAAAGCTACAACTCACGTGCACAGCTTGTCGTCAGTCGTCCTTATGGCGTAAGTTTTAGGGTTAGACTTTCCAGACTTGGAGATACTAAGAGCAGTCGTACAGTGCTCTGTAATAAGGTCACTCCACGTGACTTCAACAGCTCTTCAGTGGCTTGTCTGCAAGACGAAGTTGGTGCTAAACAAGCTGAGGAGGGAATTTGCAGCACAGAAGTGGGTTTGCTGCCAGTGCGGATGTTCTTCCTCAGGAGCTGCGTGGGGAGCGAGCGCTCGCGGCCCGGGGCACCGCGGGTCAAATTTACACTTACTGTAGTTCTACGCAGATACAACCCTTAGAGTGCTCTTTGGCTGTTGGTGAGTTGGAAACAGCTCAAGTAAAGCGGGATCAGAGCACAGTCTGAGCAGCGCGGCTGTGGCCGTGTCCCCAGGGTGGTGGGGCTGGGGCTGCTCTGCCCTGAGGGGAGACCTGTGGATGGGAGCCAGCGTCGGCTGCTTGGCTGCAGGGCCAGGGCACAGCTCTTGCCTGCTTCATTAGTACTGTGGGTCCAGCTGGTGGCGTTTGTGCTCGTGGAGTCGTTCTGCACCGCCACCTCTCCTCCCTCAAGTGTGAAGCGCCAAGGTGCAATCATGTTTATTTTGAAAAGACAGTCTCTCCATGTGAAGCTATGGATGCCATAAGGTCCACTTTGCTGTGGGAAGCCTTGTCCTTGGTGTGCTCTGCCCTGCTGTGGAGATGTTTGCCACCCACTGCTTCTGGGGTGACTCCTGGGGGTGAGGGGGTGTCAGAGACACGGTGTGAGAATTACTTGCTCTGCTGTTCACAGATAACGCTTTCCATGGCTGCTTTGAGACACACAAAGTCCATGTCAGTGGGCTCTGCCAGAAGGACAGCGAGATGCGATCTGAGCCTCGTGGCACTCAGCCATTCCGGGGGTCCCAAATGGTGCCGCTGGTGCCAGTGCTGCCCGGCGTGGCCCTGAGACGCGGCAGCGCTGACAGTGGTGGCTCCTGCCGCCCCCACCCCTCCTCGGCGTTACGCTGCGTGGACTCAGCTTCAGCCTCCCCTGCCACTGTTTGGGGATGCCTGGCTTGGTTCGTCTTGCAGGCGTTAGTGGGATATTTTAAAGTTATGGGACAAACCTGCCGGCCCGCTTAAAGAGTAGTTTGTATTCGAAGGAGCTGCCTCTGTACGGACGGTGACATTACTTCAGTGAGTAGGCGCGGTGGAGTCAGGCTCAAGGAAGTGTTCTGAATGTGCCATTCCTGCTCTTCGCTGTGCCAGAGCTAAAGATAGTCACGTGCGCTGCTTGCTTCATACAAAGTTGGTCTAACTTTGAGTAGAGTTAAAGCATTGATAACATAAAATAAAGCAGATCTGGCTTTATTATTTCCCTAGACAGATGTATAGAGAGATTAAATATCAAGGAAAAAGATTTTCTACAGGTATGAGAAGTTATTAGCAAAAGGGTCACAATGTTTTTTTAGACAGAAGGACTTTGCAGAGTGAAAAATCTACCCTTTGGGGACTCTGCCCTATAGTTTATCCTGCGCGTTTGTTGTCCTAGATCCAAGACGTTTCATTTTAAAGAAAAGGGGTTGTTGCTGTGTCCGCTACATATTCCAAGCAGTCATTCCCCTGTTTTTTCTGGGGTGACACTTGCATTCTTGCAGTCCAGTACCGTGTCGTGATGCTGCATTACCCTGGGGGTGAAATGTGTTGTACAGTTTGTGTTGACACCCCGAGTACTTCTGCTGCTCAGTGCGGTGTTTGCTGAGTGGGGGCAGTAAGAAATAGGCCGCCCCACACCCTGTTCAGAGTGATCCCCCGCAGATGCTTCTTTCAGTGCCTTTGGTAGTTCTCCACTGGTCAGGGTTAGTGGTGGAAACCTCAGAGGTGTAATTTTCTGCACAGTCGCTGCCACTGAGCACTGGGAGATGAGGGACAACCCAGGGGGTCCATTTCCAGTGCCTTTGGGTCCCATTTCCACCCACTGCAGCCGTCTTTGTCTGCAAGACTTGTCTTTGCATTGCTTTGCCAGAAGCTGGGACACAGCTCCTGATGCTGAAGACGTTTGGAGGAGCACTGGGTGACCGCGGTGGCCAGGGCTGGGGTCAGGTCCCGTGTGAAGGTCGCCCCGCTGCCACGGTGTGTTGTGGGTGCCTCCTGCCTGGTGCCACCACATCTGCACGAACTGTGTCGCTGCCTGGATCCTGAATCAGACTTCGTGGTGGCAAAACATCTCTGGCGGCGGGCAGACAATCAGCCCCTTCCCAGGTGCCCATCTGGTCGCGGCGGCACAATCCGCTCTGCCCAGGCCTATGACTCACGCACACTCCCTTTCTTGAGAAATACAGATGCGGAGTAAATGGGAATCAATTACACTTCCTGCACAAAGAATCCCCTTGATTTGGCATCTGACACAGACACATCCTTCCTTCCAAGGGAACAAAATTGAAAATTAATTTGAGTTCCAGGGAAATTTCAGTTATGAATGCTCTCCCTCGGCAGTGACTCTCCTCGGCCACGTCACACGCGTGAGAGTCCCTGCAGCACCGGTACCAAGCGTCTGCAGTGCCAGAGGGTCCCTGCCCGAGCAGACCCCCGGGGCTGGGCTGTGCTCGGGGGACGGTCCCCGCGGATGGAGCTGCTGCCGCTGCTGCTGCCCCTCTCCATCGCGGGGAAGGACCCGCGTCGCCGCTGCAGCCCCTGCGGTGAATCAGCTGCTGAGCTGAGCAGCAGACCCAGGAGCGTGGCTTTCCCTCACTAGTGCTGGGACACGCCAGTGCACGCCAGTGCAACAAGGCATCAGTGTTTGCATGTCCGGGAACGAAGGAGAAGGGCTGATTTGACGGCTGAGTACCAAGGACCTGTGATGCGAGGGGCTGGGATATTCATCGCAGCCTTCACCCTGTCTCTTGGGCGGAGGCAGTGACTGGGGACGGGGTGAGGTGCATGAGCGGTCTCCAGGACATCAGTGACGGACCTGGCTCCCTGCAGTCTCGGAGCATCTGAAAACAGATCTGTTTGCAACACAGCATCGTCAAAATGCCTGAACTCCTGATTTGAGGCTCAAACAGCAAGCTGGGTTTATGTCCAGCATCTCCTCTATGCTCTTCCTTATTTTGATTTGTCCAAACAATAATACGGAAAATAAAACAAGGAAAAGGAAAAAAATGATTTCCATATATCAAGCAGGGCCATAATAATTTCCAGATCTCTCTCATCTTTCTGGAGATGTGACCTGGCAGCTCCCGGCAGCCGCAGACGTGGTCTCAGTGGACCCGGCGTGCTCATGGTGCCTCCTCATTGCCGCTGCTGGCTTGGGCTGCGTCTCCAGCAGATCCAGCACCTCCTCACTGGAGGTGCAGCTTGTGGTGGAGAAACATCTGTGGCACCATGAATTCAGGCAAAAAATTCTTCAGGACTCAGTGTCTTACAATGTTATGGAAGAGAAAACATCAGTGTTCCCAGACTGCCAGTCCTTTGAGAAGAAATCTCTTCCTCTGTGGCACACAGGTCGGCAGTTGTCTTTGATCAGTCTTTGGGCGATGACAGTTTTAGTGAAAGAGCAATCACTGACTGAAGATCTGGATCTGAGTGATGTGCAGATGACAGGGAGATGGCTGCAGCCACCCTGGATGTCCTCCAGAGGCCATGTCCCAGGCTGAGCTGGTTTTCATGTCTCAAAGCCAGGACAGTTTGGCCCCAGCATTCTTGGTAAAGTGCTTTACAGTCCAAGTTTCGGAGCTGCTCTTTTCTAAACAGAGCCAATGCCCGAGCAGGGGCTCTGCTGTCAGGGGCTGTGACGTTGCTGGGATGCACTTGGCCAGGCTCTGCTCAGGTTGGTACCTCTGCTGTCTTCTCTGGTGCCACTGTCCCACTGGCTGCCACAGATGCTCCCTCCAGCACCTCCTGCTCTCCCGGTGCCACAGCAACGGCAGCAGCTCCTCGCTCAGCTGTACAAGGAGCAGAAAACAAGGGCTACGGACCTGCCAAGAGACAACCCTGCACAGTGCTGATGCAGTGGGCATTTCGTGCAAAGTTGCTGTCTTCTCTGGATCTGAGGAGTGTCCCGTGTCCTCTCACACCAAGGGTTTCTTCTGAAGTTTGGGTCAGGCGATGGAGCAGTTGCTGTGTGACCTTGCACGCTGCACCGGGTGACAGCTGCCTTTCCTCCCTCTGGGGATGTTCTGAACTGTGTTTTGGCAGGGCGGGATATGCTTCTCTGCAAGTCCCCGTTCTCTGGCCTTATTTTAATCCTTTAACAGTTCCAAGCAGTTCCAGTAACTTCTGGACTCAACCGTGGCTGTCTCCCAGCCATTGTTCCTGTGACTGAGGAACTATGTGGGCAGAATAAGTGAAAATCATTTGGTCAAATTATTTAAATCGACCATCGAGAGAGACTTGGAAAGTAACTCGGAGCTACCGTCACAAAGACAGAAAATGATTGCTAGAGTCCACAGGGCTTGTGAGAGTGGGATCCATTAGGAAACTCTGGATCTCCAACGGCAAGGACGAAGAGGGTAATGATCTATGGGCGTTAGTCCAGGCGAGCCATGGCATCAGCCTAACAGAGCTCAGAGTAACGATGGTCGTGTTTGGAATAGAAATACTTGTATCTTTGTGCTGACTCTTGAAACAAGCCCACGAGAGCTGGGGTATTCACTTGACAAAGGCAGTTTCAGGGTGATGGTTGCTGGTTTCTCAGAGGAGTGGTGAGCTGTGCGTCTGGCTGAAGGCTGTGCAAGGAGGGTGCCTTAGGTTGAGGAATCTGGTAGATGCA
This sequence comes from Stercorarius parasiticus, assembly GCA_013396915.1. Taxonomy (NCBI): domain Eukaryota; kingdom Metazoa; phylum Chordata; class Aves; order Charadriiformes; family Stercorariidae; genus Stercorarius; species Stercorarius parasiticus. Next base: position 186,469 of record VWZL01003802.1, read on the forward strand.
CAAAGGAGAACTTAAAAGTGGGCCAAGAAGGCTGTTCTTGGGTGAGCCGCCCAAGAGATGCCATCATTTTCCTAAGGGGGGAAAAGCTAATGTAATTCAAGGAGTTAGCTGCAGGCTTCTGATTAATAAAATAATAAAAATGATAATGAGTTAAGCAAAAAAAGAATCTGCCAAAGGAGTCCTGTGCGTTGTTAAGTTGTAAGTGTGTAGATCTCTGTGTGCACACACTTTTCCTGGTGTTCCTGGTGCACTGGGGTGGGTTTGGGAAAGCTCTGTGTGTGCAGCCTGTTCATTGTGTCCGTCAGGTACGGCGCGTTCAAAGGGGTGCCAGTACAGAGGGATGGGGGCACTGCAGCAACCAGCGCTGAGGTACCAAATGTGAAGCGCATGGCAAAACAAAGGGGATTGAGGTGCCCACCGAGGGGCGCAGGCTGCTGACGGTGCGTGAGGTGGTTGGGAGTCTGTGAGGGTGGGAGCAGAGGCTGCGCTACGGCACTGCGAGAGGGAGCACCCCAGGTACTGCAGCCTCCCTGCAACTGCCTGGCTGCGAACTGGTTACTGCTCCCACGACCGGGCTCCTTCGTGGCCTGGTGTGCTGGTCGTTACTGGTAAGGAGGGTACGAGGTCGGGGGTGCCATGTCCCCCCTTTTACCCAGTAGCTCAGTGGCTTTGATGGAAGAGTTGGAAGGTTTAGCAAACTTGGTAGAAAGCACAGCGTGCAGCTCCTGTCGTATCTGTTGTGTTTGGTGGGAATTGTCTGGGCTCGCTAACCGTCTGGCTGGGCTAGCAGGTCAGGGGAGGGAGCAGTGCTCGTCACAGCAGAGCAGCTCAGGTGCTGCCCGCGCGGTTGGGGTTGAGATACCCTGAGCAGCACTTCAGGGGTCTGGGGATGTTACTGGCGACACCGGAGAAACGCTGCAAGTGTCAGTCTCTGAAGATGTGACAAGAGCTGAATAATTTTGAGGACCAACGTTTCAGACTACAGTGTCAAAGTCTCAACTCATTCTCCTTGTGGTTCTTGCTGCAGATGCCTGTACCATCTAATGGTTTTCCCAAGGTAATTTTAGTGAAGGCAGAAGCTGTCAAGCCGTGGGTTGCGGAGTCAGAAGTTGTTTCCCAGTTGTGCTGGAGTAACCAGATCTGTCTCAGCCTTTGTCATGGTGCTCTGTGGAGCTGCCTGGGCACCTGGGGAGGACCTTCTAGAAAAAGTCCTTCTAGACCTCTAGGTCTGCTCAGTGTCTGGCCATGTACAGGGAGGTGGTGATGTGAACATTTGTTTATGAGGAATGGAATGTGTACCCCAAAACCAGTTGCACACAGCAGATGCTGAATGCCACGTGTAGGGCACTGGGTTTTGACCGAGACACACGTAAGGACTTAGCAACCAGAATGTTAAAGGTTTTGTAGTCATAGGCTTTGCAAATGATTTTCTCCCTTACAAAGTAGCTCCTGCCTTCTGCGTGGCATGGGTTCCTCCACCTCTAGGAGCTGCAAAGCCACAGACCTTCTGGGATTGGAAGGTTCATGGGAGGGACAGATAAATCATCTCCTTTCAGTCCTGGGTAACGCTGACCATGAGGTACTGCTGAAATGGTTCTTCTTTTTCTTTTTTTTTCATAGAGCAAAATTTTTGAAATATCTTGTCGTGATCGGCAGCAGCTTGTGAGGATCCACCTGGAGCTTTGCCTCCATCCTCCAGTGAGGTGTGGGCTTTGGGAATCCTCTTGCAGCTCCTTTCAGTTACTGTCTACTGTAAACTTGTCATGCGCCTTCAGCAGAACTAGGCGCTCTCTCACCTTTGTGAAGAGCATCTGCCGGAGAGTGAGGTGCATGTTAATTCACGGTGGTCGCCTGTTCCTGCAGTTGCTAGGCTTATCAGACAGGTTGTCCAAATTCCTAAGGACTATGATCTTGCAGGATAGGCGGGATTAGAGGCATAATTTTCAGAAATCCCGTTATCCTCTTTGTCAACTGATAAAACTATATTTTGTCTTTTCAGTAGGACTCTTTAAGATCTGATGGAGCTACCTAGTGATATAAAGCACTTTCAGCTGTCAGGACAGAGAGGCACAAATCCAACTACCACTGGGGATGTTTCACTGGCTGGGATGCAACAGAGTGCTTTAAGGAGTGAATCAATATCTGTGATTATATAAAGGAGACAAAACCTTTTAATTAATTGTCTCTCTCGGGTTTCCAGTTCCGCTCTGTCTTCTCCAGACGCGTGTGTAAGGCTGTAGCCACAGCCAGGGGAGGTGTTTGTACTTCAGGGGAGGTAGCTCAACATCCAGAGTGACCGTTGCAGGGAAGCGGAGGTCAGTGCCTGGAGAGGAGGGTGCCTGCAGGACCTCTCCCCGCTGCCGCTTTGGCCAGCGTGTCCTTGCCAGCAGACTCTCACGCCAGGTTTCTGAAGCATCTCGTAGGTCACGACTGCTGGCGCTGCTCGGCCGAACGCTCCTCTTCCGAGGGTTTTCCTGTTGTCTGCATGGCTGAGGTCGTTCCACCTGGCGTTTCCCTTGGGAAGGATCCCCACCAAGCTCCCGCTGCTCTCGGCGATGCCAGGATCTGACCGAGCGCTCCGCGGCTCCTGCTTTACATCGTTGCTCAGGCCCTTGTGCTAATTAGCTGGAGCACTGGTCTGGCGGCTGTCAGAGGAGGAACAGGGAGGGCGAGTGACTCCCGTTCTCCCGTTGCGTTCCTTTTCCCGAACAGTGGGAATCTGCCACTAATTGGCTCTCGTTAGCAGGTGACTGTGCTATTCTCATGTAGTTGTGCAGAGATGATCTGAGACCAGAAGTTTCTCAGCAGACTGAACAGCAAGCTAAATGAGCCGTGCTCTAGGAACTGGAAGGACTAAACCCATTTTGTGCAAGAGCACCAGCAGTCAGCCCCAGAATGTCAGCCCGGGTCTGCCTCGTTACCCAGCTCAGGGGGCGTGGGGCGGAGAAGGGGGGCGGTCCTGCTCCACTTCTGTGGCTGGGAAGAGCCCCAGTGGCGAGGCATAAAGCTCTCGGTGTCAGGAACCGCCTCCTGAATTTTGGACAGAACTATGTCTTTTCGTCGTTGTCTGACCCAGGTGATACCCTGGACAGAACGTCTCTGAAGATCTCTCCCATTTCTGGATTCAGGATTGCTCCCAAAGTAGCTAATGGACAGCCAAGGGAAATTTCCATTGACCCCAAATATATGCTGGGGGACACCCAGCTGGAAAACAGCTTTGCGGAGAAAGTCTTGGGGGTCCTGGCTGACACCAACTTGAACACGAGCCAGCAACGTGCCCTTGACACAGAGAAGGCGAATGCTGTCCTGGGCTGCGTTAGGCAAAACATCTCCAGCAGGTTGAGGGGCATCATCCTTCCCCTCTGCTCAGCACCAGCGAGGCCATATGTGGAGCACGGGGTCCACTGCTGGGCTCCCTGGGACGAGAGAGGTGGACATACAGGAGAGAGCCCAGTGAAGGTCCATGAAGATGATAAAGGGACTGGAGCATCTCTCCTGTGAGGAAAGGCTGAGAGAGCTGGGATGGTTCAGCCTAGAGAAGACTCGGGGGATCTCATCAACGTGAGATATCTCATCAACACCTGCAGGGAGGGTGCCAGGAGGATGGAGCCAGGCTCTCCTCAGTGGTGCCCAGTGACACAACCAGAGGCAAACTGAAACATGGGAGGTTCCCTCTGAACACCAGGAAACACTTTTTCACTCTGAGATTGATGAGCACAGGTTGCCCAGAGAGGTTATGGAGTCTCCGTCCTTGGGGATGTTCAGAAGTCATCTGGACATGGTCCTGGGCAACCAGCTGTAGGTGTCCCTGCTTGAGCAGGGGGTGGGATGGGGTGACCTCTGGAGGTCCCTGCCAGCCTCAATCCTTCTGTTCAATTCTGTGAATCTGGGAAAGTTTTAGAAGCAACAAAGCTGCTATTTTCTTGCTGGAGCCGAAATCGTTTCCATCAAACCCAGTCTATTTCTGTATCTGTCAGCCACGCTTGTAGTAACAATTTGGAGCTCCAGAACAGCGAAAGCATTTCTTCCAAAGGACACATAGTGAGTGCCATAATCGAGAAGCAGTGTTTGGTTGTCAGTCAAATTCTGTCTAACGGTGCCATGTCAGAAGGACCTGGTGGACTTTCTAATGCTGCCTGTGTGATGCCAAAATCTCTCTTGCCTAACCACCGAAGGGTGCGACTCACAAAGGAGATCTGCTGCTCTCGCTGCAGGACAAAGCCGCACGACCCGTGGCAGGGCACGCGTTGTGTGCTTCTTCCCACCACGCGCTGGGTACAGGAGCCTCCAGAAAGGTTCCTTCAGAGAAATCATCTCCAGGTGCTCCGTGAGTGCGGAGCTGTATGTGTGAGAGCAGGTAAATGCTCTCAGAGCAAGAGGAGTAGCCTACCAGAGGCTACTCTCTGGTAGCACCAGAGGCAACTCATTAAAAAAAAATAACCAACAAAAAAAGCGCATGCTTTTGGGATTGGGGCCTTGTGGACGGGAACAATTTAGCAGTCATACAGTTCCTAGGAAAGGCTAACAGGTTAACTGCGAAGCTGCCAAATACATTTCGTTCCTGAAGGGATGCGTTCATAGCACATCTTAAAACAGTAGGAAGTTCCTCCATGCAAAAACCTTTCTGTATCCTTAAGCAACACAAAATCTGATACTCAACTCTCAAAGGGTAAAAAAATGCAGGATCAGTGATAGGTACTTTCATGATAATGTGCAACACCTGAGTACGTTCCCAGAGACAGGCAGGAATGTGGCCAGACAAACCCTGGGTGATTCCCACAGCCCTGTTGGCTTGGATCAGCCGCGTCCCCTGGTCCTACCGTCACGGCTCCTGCTGGGCCACAAAGTGCCCATAAACCAGCGGCTGCGCTCTCCGAAAACCGGCATGCTGTCACCGCGCACCGCGGGCGCTCCGCAGGGACGGTGGTGGGCAGGAACTCCCCACAGAAGGGAGGAGGAGGAGGAGGATGGTTGCTTAACTCACCTGACAAAAAGTGATTCTCTTCTGATCAGCCCCTTGAGAGCACGTGAAAATTCAAGCAGCCGTCCTGGGTATTTGGGACTGCTCGATGTGTTTGAAGTAATTGTGAGACTGTTAATTCACTTGCGGTGATTTGAATCCGTCCCAGCCACATGCCTGGGGAAGGGACGTCTGGCTTCCCTCAGAAATGGCAGTGGCTTTTTGAGTCCAGAGCCTGCTCTCTTGAGGAAGCTCTTCCGTACCGGGACCCAGCACTGCTTCTGATGGAGGCTCTCTGTCAGCTGGTCAGGTCTCCATCACCATGTCCAGGCACTGTTGAGTCTGGGTGCTCCTGGGGGCTAAAATACCTGTAAGAAGCGTGAGACATGGAGTCAAGTCCATCTCAAATAGTTATTTTCAACAGGCAGAGCAAGTGTGAGGCCTCAGAAATTTCATCCAAAGACATGCTATCAGGTTTTCATGCTGCTGCGTAGGCTTACAGCAGCATTTCTTCAGCGCTCGTTTATCGGGAGGAGACCCAAACCCGAGCGCCCGGACTGGGAGCAGCCCCTCCACAGGACCCGACCAGGAGGAGCGCCGCATGTGGGCTGCGCGGGACGAAGCCTCCAAAGAAACCCGGTGTCGGCTTGCCGGCTCCCCGAGCAGGTTGCTGGCTGCAGAGGCAGGGTGTGAGATGAGAGGACAAGTCCTCCATCTGCTGCGGAGGCTCCGTCAGACCAGACGGTCCCTCTCTCCAGCGCCCTTTGGTTGAGGGATACCTACTGCTGGCTGATTTACCCAGCGTCCTTCTCCGGTCCCTGCGGTGGAGTCCCATGTGCAGTTGGGACGGATGAGTTCCAGATAAACAGCCGCTGTAAAGAGAAGAGCCCTGTCATCCCCAGGGGCAGGATCTCCGCACAGAAAAAGAAAGGGCTGCTTCTTTCTTGCAGTGCCTGCGTTTTAGTTGAGCTGCCCCCTCAGCACCCCATGGGCAGTGGTCTCCTCTGGTGCCTGACATCCTGGTGTCTTGGCGAGGAGGAGGAGGAGGATGTGGGCATCGTGCACGGCGAAATCACGATTATCCACTGGGGACATTAGGAAGCTCCTTAGCTGCTTAATAAACACTGCCGCGGCGGTGTTTGTTTTATTCATAATATACAAGGCGCCCTGGCTGCTGTTCAGAAATAAGCTGCGGATCCAGCCGCGACGGGCTGCAGCTGAACTGGCCGGTACAAAGGATGAAACCCGCTCCTCCGGGCATCAAGGTGCCTTATGGTGTGGGGCGATAAAGGAGGTGAAGAGACGCATTGTCAGTTCATGTGGAAACACGCCAAGGGATGCTCTGCTCCTGACGGACAGAAAACAGAAAACCCAGTCCAGGCAGTTTTTCTCACGTTTTCCAGTTGGGAATATAGAAATGTTTCCAGAGTAGAGCCCAAACCTGGAGCAGCTGCATGACTGACACAGGTGTCTATCAAGCGGGCGTTAACATGAAATATGATTAAGCTAATTAGCATCCTTTAATTGAAATTGAGCCTGCCAAAAGAGCCCAAACAAAACCAGTGCTATTCTTTGAAATTATTACAAAACCTGTTATAAATGTACCTCTGATATAATAGATGGAGGCTTCTGAGACATTTTGACTTAATAACTCCTTCACGATTGAAAAATAAGTGTGCTACAAAATCAATATGGCAGATAGGAACTGGGTCGCGAGCTGCGCGATTGATGCTTCCCCAGTGCTGCCGCTCCAGAGGAGCTGCGGGGACTCGGGGCTCTTGTTTTGATCTTCACATCGCTCGTGCAAGGACCGGCTCTTGGTCCAGCAGCAGCATCTTCAAAAAATCACGCGAAAAATGATGGATGCAAGGTTGCTGCTGAGACAATGCACTGGTGATGGTGCGTAGACCTGCTGGAGGGTGCCAGGGTCGGGGTGGGACAGTGGGTTCCTTTGTGGCTTTGGTGGCCCAGCGAGTGGAGGGTGGGCTGATAGTGGGTGCTTCGGAGAAGGTACAGGGTTGTTGCTGAGACAACGCACCGGCGATGGTGCATCAAGCTTCTGGGAGGTGCCGAGGTGCAGGATCAGCGGTGGAGCGGTGGGCTCCTCGGTAGCTTTAGTGGTGGCTTTCTCGGTGGCTTTGGTGGCCCAGCAAGGGGAGAGTGGGCTGGTAGTGGGTACTTTGGAGAAGGTAAAGGTTGTTGCTGAGAAAATGCAGTGGCGATGGTACTTACAGCTGCTAGAGGGTGCTGAGGTGCAGGATCAGCGGTGGAGCTGTGGCTCCCTTGGTGGCATTGGTGGCCCAGCGAGGGGAGGGTGGGCTGGTAGTGGGTACCTCGGAGAAGCCAAATGCCTGGAGTGGGTCCCCCCTGCTGACAGGTCTGTGTGGGCACCCAGCGGCGCTGGGGGGCGGTTCACAGCCCCGTGCTGCAGCGACCCCCCCATGCACCGACCGCCCCGTGGGTGCCGGGTCCAGGGGGCTGCGTGTCCCCCGGTCAGCGCGCGCAGGGTGCGGGGCCGCGGCGTCGGTGAGGCACGCTGCGCCCAGCAGATATTTCTGTGCACTGCCTGCAATACCTACATTTTCTGCATGCTTCTCGTGACTGCTTCTAGAAACATAAAGGGGCCTTTCAGAGATCTGAGCTGGTCTTTAATATCTCTGCATTGACTAAAAATGATACTGGAGTGACATTTAGAAGTATTATAAGGAAAGGGTAGCTATTTATTTCTTATTAAGTGTTTTCTCCCTTGAGGGGACTGTTACTTAGTGCAGCACCGAAGCAGCGGGGCTGAGGCGGGCAGGTCACCGTGCGTGTCCCTGTCCCCATCCCCGCTGTGGCAGTGCCTTCTCTGGCCCCTGTGGGTGGGGTGTTGGACGGGGGGTTCGGGCACCCTGCGGGTGGGTGAGACACGAAGCCCTGCTCCTTCTCCTGGGCTCCTGCTCGGTGTTGAGTGACCCTTGGAGCGCTGCTCCGTGATGGTGACGGTGCTCCTGGGGCAGCGGAGACTGTCCCAGGCCGAGGGACGCCGTCCCCTCTCCTGGCTGACCCCCGCTTGGCGAGGAGCGGTGTCCTTCAGGGTACGGCCGTTTTTGGGGCGCGCGGATGGAGCAGCTTCTCCTGTGATGGTGGCCGCTCCCCTCGACCAGCACCAGGCAGCGGGGGGGTCTCCAGGATGGGACCCCCTGCCCCGCTGTGTCCCTGCCCCTCCTGGGGGGGCAGCAGGAGGGTGGTTGGGGGCAGTGCCATTGGAGCTGTGGATGCGCTGCCCCACGGACCTGGGGGGCGTGGGGGCTGCAGGGGGGGGAATGTCCCTATAGCAGGGGCTGCGAGTGCAGATCAGGGGGGCTGCCAGGCAAGGGGGCTGTGAGCACGGGGATGGGG
>VWZL01003802.1:195723-212766 GCA_013396915.1 Stercorarius parasiticus
AAGAGCTACGCGCCGCAGGGCGAGGGCGAGATCCAGCTCAACCGGGGCGAAGCCGTCAAGGGTGAGTGCGGGCGCTGGCGGGGATCGGGTGGGTGGGCGAGCGGGGGGCCGGGGGTGGCACCCACCCGCCGCGGGGTCCGGCCCGGGCATCCCACTCGGCTGGGGGCCAACAGCGCTGGCCGCCCCGTCTGTGGCTGTGGGGTCCTGGGTCTGGTAATGGGGCTGCGGGGCCCTGGCCCAGCCGTGGGGCAGCAGCGCCCAGGGGTCTCTGGTCAGCTCCAGCCCCAGGGCCACTGGTCCCTGGGTTGGGTCCGGGGGTGCTGGTCGGGCCCTGGGGCTGCCTGGCGTGGGGCCATGGCTCCTCGATGTGGCCCTGGGGCTCTGGTCCTGCAGTTGGGCCCTGGGTTGTCGGTCCCACCCTGTGACACGGGGCTGTGGGTGCCAGGCTCTGCTGGGGCCCCCAGGAGAAGTGGGCATCTCTCTGAATGCTCTTCTCCCCAGCCTGGGGTTGACTTTATGCCCCAAGGGCCGCTCCTGCCCCGTGCCGTGGGCCGGCTGCAGGCTCCCGATTGCCAGCCCAGCTCTGTCTGGGCGCCAGTGGCACGGGCGGGAGGTGGGTGAGGAAGCGCTTCCCAAACAAAACTCCCAGCCAGGTGACGCAGAGCTGCCGGGGAGATGAGAGGCTTAGAGGGATGATGGCACTGCCCATTACGTTGGGCAGGCTTCTGGAGAGACATGGAAACCCTGCGGTAGGTCATAAGTCAGCTTCCAGCAGGCGTGGATGAGAAAAGGCTTCCCCTGCAAGCGGGCTAATTCCGCAGTTTTTCACAGAAAGTTTAAGGATCTTCTTTTAATCTTCCTGCTTCCACTTTTTTTTGCTGATGCCACTCTCGATGCGGGCTGGAGCAGCCACTAATCTGACTAGTTGCATTAGCTGTAACGTGGATCTGAGCTTGGCAGCGGGAGACGGGGCTTGCTGTTTCACGCTCTCAATTGCTGCTTCAGAAGCACATGAGACCAACAAGTCCTGTGCTGTGGCTACTGAAACCTCCCTGTGGAGGTGGCCGTCCCACCAGACTGGCTCTTGCCCCACGACGTGCTCTTGCCCCCCGAGCGGAGGAGGAGCCGGGTGCACGGTGCCCGTGATGGCTGATGTGCCGGATGGTGGGGCTTTCTGCAGGGGCAGCTGGAGCTCGTGAGCGTTTGTTGTGTGGGGCTGCGTGTCGTGGCTGTGGGGTGAAGGTGTTTGTTTCCGGGGGCGGGAAGGGATCAGCAGATGGACAGGGCTTTTGGGTCGGAAGGGCTTTTCCCATCTCTTCACCCACTTACCCAGTGTTTCCTCTCACCCCGTTCTGTATCTCCTCATGCCTTTGCGTTCAGTAGGTGGTCCTGGTGTTGCTCCTTAGTAGTCGCAACAGAATCCTTAATGCACGTATTCACCTGTAATCATTTTCATTCCTTCTTCATCCACGTTCTGTAAGCTCTCCAGGGAGAAAGCAAGTTGTGGAAGTGCCGGTTGGAGGAAGAGGGGCTGGGATGGGCAGTGGCTCCTCGGGCTGGTGGCACTCTCCGTTGGCCTGCTCGATGTGTGAGAAAGCTTGTTAAGAGTTAAAGGAGAATCACTTCAGTGACATGCTGATGAAAGATCTCCAGGCAGTGTAGACGGGCAGCGCTCAGTTATTTACTGCTTTTGAGATGCTGATGAGTTTTTGCGAGGACGGGAATATTGACGGTTGTTGGGTAGGGTGCCCTGGCGCTGCAGACGGGGGGAGCCATGGGGACAAGGGGGACCCAGCGCTCTGAGCCGAACTGCGGCTGCGGCTTTGTCATGTTTGGGAGACTTGTGACTGCTTTGGAGATGGAGTGATCCTCGGTGGGAAGAACTGTCTGACACCCTGCTTGCGGGAAGTAGAAGCTGGTGTAAGTGAAGGTCCCTGCCTGGGGTGGTGCTGGACTTCTCTGGGCTAATGGGGTGCAGGGTGAGAGGCCTCAGGAGAGCGTGGGCTGAGAGGATGCCTGGCCACGGGCAGTCTGGGGGACATCCGATCAGGGTCCCGAGAAGGCTGTACGGCTGGGTGGGGAGTCACTGAGCTGCCCAGGAATCGAAGTATTGGGGGCAGAGGGTCCTGGAAGGAGAAGGTGGCAGTTGGAGGAAGTGTTGAAGCGTGGTGGGTATGAGCAGAAGAGCTGTTCGGGGAAGGGTGGGAGCAGATTTGGGGAGTGCTGTCAGAGAACTGCTGGAGGCAGTTGCCTGGTGAGATGAGCTGCGTTTGGGGAGATGCGCACGGGCGAGAGGCCTGCACGGAGGGAGCTCTCAGTGTGATGCTGAGGGAGAAACCCGTCCGAAGACGCAGGTCTGAGCGAGGAGCTGATGGCAAGCAGGAGCGTGCTGTGGGAAAGGACCTCTGCAGGGATGGCAGCGCTGGGGACAGGAGGTCCCTGGCGTGGAAGCTGTGATGGGGCCGGTGTCTCATCTGAAAATGCGTTAAGGAGGGGACTGGGCAGCCATCCCGTCGATGCAATGAAACGCTGCGCTTTCAGATGGCTGGGGCTGCGAGCAGTTAGTGTCAGAGAGGAGGAGAATGGCAAAACATCTGGCAGGTTTTATCTTGAGGATTGCAGTGAAGACTGAGAAGAGTTTGAGGTGGAGCGACACAAGTACCTCTGTACCTATGTGTGAGCCACGCAAGGGTCTGTGTACGGCCTGTTTGAAGCGTGACTGTCATGAAGCAAACGCTGCTTGTTGGTGCGCGCTCTTGAGAGAGAGCTGAGGGTCCTTGAACGTTCACCCAGGGCTACATTCGGAGGTGTCATTCCTTGTTGAAAGCAAAGGGACTCCTGCAAAGGTTCTGCTGAAGGGTTGGGCGTATGGGATTTGGTGGAGCAAGAGAGGCACCGAACCTTGCGTTGTGTCACGGGTTTCCTCGGGGCTTTCCAGTAGGAGTTGGTTTGGTTTCAAGAGCACGGTGACAGTTAGGGTCTGTCTTGACTGTATACTGTAACTGTCCTGGTAGCTGTTGGATGACAAAAGGCAATAATCAATACAGTTATTTCGTCTGTAAGATAGCTAAAGAATTCAAGCAGAGGAGAGTCTGTCCTTGATCTGCTTGCTACTGATAATGAGAAATGAAATGAGATGTGAGCGCCCCAAGCAAAGGGAGAACCAGTAGTCACCAGCACTGGAATCGCAAGGTCACAGGGAGAAATGGTTCAGAGACAAGGCACAATGAGGACTCAATCTCCAGCCCAGGAACTAGGGAGAAATTAGGAACACTGTGAACGTGCTGGTTTTGGAGTCTCATTACTTCGTGACTAGGAGGAGTTATTCTCAATTAACTGTTACCGTGTGCATCCGACAGCAGGTTTTCCCCTCTAGTGTGGTTCCTTATTGATGTTCCCCACTGCAGTATCTAAGCCAGCCCTCTGTAAAATAAGTGGCAAACTGCGTTTCTGTTGGCTGTGGTTATGGTTTTGTTGGATTATTATTGTAGCAGTTTTTGGTTGTGCCGGAGGTTGTTTAGGTATAGGGGATCATTTTACTTGTGAATGAGGTTGTTATTGCACAATGAAGAAAGGTTTTGCTAGCGGAGGGTTTTGCGGTTTCTGTTTCATGCTCGGACAGCTGGTTTCCTCTGGACTCTAGCCACCCAGAAGCACCTGGAGAGGTGGCTGACGTGCGGTTTGCTGGGCGGCAGGGTCCTGGCTGCCCCACAGGATGGGCAGGTCCATGCAGGGGGTTAGAGACGGAGCCATGGGTAACTCGGGAGATTGAGCCCAAGCTTTAAACTTCACCCTCAAACTATCTGTGCCCGTGGTGATCTAGAGCAAAGGGGTGATGAGCAGCCGCCTCCTCGCCAGGCCGCTGCTCCTGCGTTATTCTCGCTCCCGGCATTGGAAGAGCAGAGATGGAGTCTCATGGTCAGTGAGTCGAGACCGTGGCCCTGCACGGCTTTACAGTCACCTGTAAACTGGTCACGCTCCAGCTTTAAAACCGCTGACGCTTTCCTCCCGCTGTTCTGGTGGGGAGGCAGCTCTAGAACCTTCTGGATTTCAGGGTTCATCTCTTCTAACTTCTGAAATAAGTGTTCGTGGCTGGTTTAATCATTTTTTGGTGAAGCTTTAAACACAGCAGACTGCTTCGATCTGGCTGTGAGACATCAAAGGCGCCGTGACCAGTCCTCATTTGGAAAAAGGAGACTGATTTATTTTTCTTTCCTAACGAATGAAATGACTTAGTCACGAGTGCTGCCTGCTAGCCTTGTTTTAGTGATCCTCCGAGCACGGATCCCAGGGTTCGGTGGCTCTGAGGGTTGTGTGTGTGAGAGCAGTGTCCCACCTGGTGCTCGTTGTCCCCATGGTCCCTTCATCTCGAGCTGCCCTGTCCCATGGGTGCTGACTCCAGTGCGTTCCCCACAGCTCCAGGCAAAGCTGGGAGTCGTCAGCAGCCTCCTGCCCTCTGAGCTCCTGGTGCTTGCCTTTCCCAGTTCTCTTGTAGCCCTTGTGTGCCAACTGTTCTTGCTTCCCCTCCGAGGAACTCTTTAACTCTCCTGGGGACTGAAATGGGTTAAAAAACTGTCCTTGACCCCAACATTGTGCATTTGCTGAGAACCGCACTGTGAGAGTGGGTGAATGCCGTTCCCAGTCTCTGCAGTCGTAAGTTCCTTGGAAGTAATCAGGCACGAGTGTGGATCCTGCCAGGTCTTTGGAGAACAGGAGTCGTTATCTCCCATCATGTGCTGGATGGGGGTGATGGCAGACAGCAGTGCAGAGCTGTCCCCATCCCCTGTGGGACATTCCCCATGCACTGGCCTTACCAAAGGTGCTCTGCCATGAGCATGGCAATCTCGAACACCCGCCTTGGAGTGACTTGAACGATACCTCGTTTGGGAGCCAAGCACAAGGCAGCCTAATTGGGCAGCTGAGATTGTTAGGTGTTGTGGGAGCCTGGGAGCTATGCCTCTGTGCTGTTTGTCTAACGGTCAGTGTTTGGAAGTTAAAAGATTTTTCAGGAATAATGAGAGCTTCTTGAGACATGGATGAATTATTTCCTCTTGTTGTTGGAAACTTTGAAAAATGAGTCATGGAGGAGGAAGAAGAGAAGAATTGCTCATGAAAAACAAAACAAAATGAACTGATTAAAACCAAAATATCTCAAGAGATGTGGAAAAATTTGTTTGGAAGACATGGGGGTTTTGTTGCTTACAATTTGTACAACTGCAGGGTCCAGCCTGCGGTGACCAGGCGAGGGTACAATCCTGTTCCCTTTCAGGTCAGTGGGATGTTCAAATAACACTTTTCCACTGTGGGCTTAGGTAATTTGTCTCCTAGATTTCAGCAAGATCCCATCCCTAGGTAGCAGGTAGTCGCTGGTTAGCTCTTGCCGGGGCTCCTGGAGAGGGTACGGTGGTAGCACACTGACCCACAGAAGAACCAACCCTTGGGAGAGCCCAATGGTCCTCATCTGGCTCCTGCCCCCGTGCCGGACGAGCCATGGTCCCTGCTTTCAGACTGTTCTCCTGAGGCAGGTGGACATAAGCAACGGTTGTTTCTCTTCTCTTCTGATTGTTTTGTACTCACTTTCAAGCCACTTACCTGTTTTCCGCCAAATTTGTCCCATGTGTGGAGATTTCAAGGCCAAGTCTCTCAAGACACGGTGCGTGAGGGTGGGGGAAGCAGCCAGTTGACGTCTCATCGAGCCTGGTGCACTGAGGCTATGCAAGCTCCGCGACATGATCTGCCACGTTCTGGCCGAAGAGGAGTAAGAGTGGCTGGGGAGAGGTGGTGGGGCTGCGTGGGGCGCAGGAGGTGCGGGGCTGGGCAGGGAGAGCCGCCATGGGTGCTCGGGGGGCCACGGACACGGGAGTGATGGGCTGTGTAGGACGTGGGCTTCCACACTGGCTCAGGGGGGGCTGCAGGGTCACTGGGCTTCCTTGTCTCCTGCCTGGCGTGTCTCTGGCTGTTCTTGTTTTCTGTGTAAATATCTGACCTCTTCCTGGTCCCTGCTGTGCGCTTTATGCCAGTGGTGTCACAAGACAGCTAATTATGCCTGATGTAGGAAAGTATCTAATCTTACTGGTTTATAAATATGTTACTCTTCAGTTTAAGTGTTCTCTTCTCAGATGCTCTGTGGAAGTTTTGGCTTTTTGAAATCCCACTCGCCATTTTATATGCCTTTTGTATCTGCTTAAGTACACATTGCTTTGCCATTAATGTGCCCCGTTCTTTAAATCTTTTCCTGTGATTATTGTTTTTTATACCTCTGATCAACCTCCTGCTCTTCTCCAGCCCAATTTGGTTGCTTTTACAAATAAATAGGTCTTTGTGATTGCAGTCTTGGGTGGTGTCCAGGTGGATCTTGCATAGCTTTGGATAAGTGGTGCAAGATAAACGGAACATAGAATTTATATACCCTGTTTTACTTTTTTTAAAGGAAATAAACTAACAAAGTTTAGGAATATTAAATATATATTTAGCTTAAGCTGTGAACCATGCCTCCCTTCCCTCTCCTTCTGCGCGTTTATTCGCTGTTAATGTTCACAGCAGCCCATGTAAGTCACCAGTAAAGGTGACGGTACTTTATTTGGAGTTTCTTCAGGGGTGTTACAACTTGGATTGCAGTTCGCAGAGTTGTTCCGAGACTGTGCTATGAGTGTACCCTCCCGTTTATTGAGGAGGGGGCTGATGGGCTGTGAAGTTGGGAAGTGATGCCATCGCCCTCCCGAGTGCTCGCCGCCGCGGAGCCCTGCGGCACCAGCAGCGCCAGGGACTGCGCTGGGTTCCTCGGCATCGCGCAGGAGCCCAGCTCTCGGTAGCTGGCGTTGAGCTGGGCCCTGACACCTGAAGTGTCACCGGCTGGTGGTTTGGTGGTTGGAACAGACCTGGGCCACAGGGAGGAAGGTGCTTTCTGGAGGGAAGTGCTGTTTGGTAGGCAGTCCCGTCCGTTCAGAGCTGGCTGCAGGTTTGCGGTGATTTTGGATTATATCCACCGCGGCAGCACAACCTAGAAAGAAAGAGACCAAAAGCTGGGGCAGGAGCGTAAGAGTTTCAGCTCCAAGGACCCTGCCTTCCTGATGGATGCAGGTGATCAGAAGTCTGCTAGATGCAGCCATCCTCCTGGACAGTCCCTAGCACCAGGGACATGCCTTTGCAAGAAATGGCCATGAGTCCGTGAGGTGCATTAGGACACGGGGGAGGGGAGGGAAGTAGCTTGTTAGAGTCTTACAAGCTTTCTGGAATGCTGTTTATGGTCTAATATCAATCAAGGATTAAGAAGGTCAGGTGGGATCCGATGAGGACAGTGCAATGGGAAGAAGTGTCAAAATCTACTTCGCTGCAAAGAAGAGATGGAGATTCCCTGAGGACACGCGGAACAAGTAATCCCTCTATGATCATTAAACCTGCCACCAGTTGGCATTATAAACTCTATTTTTAGTAATCCTAAACTGTGGCTAGAAAAATTGGTCTGGCCTAAAATTTTCTTCCTCTGTTTAAAGTTTAATTTTTGCCACAGATCGGGCTGCGTGCGTTGAGAAGGGCTGAGCCTGCTTGGTGCCGAGGGCAATGCTTCTGCTCGTGCCCTGGGGCTCGCGGCACGGGGCTGACCGAGGGTGGGCATCCCAGCCCCTTCCCTGAGCAGAGCAGCGATGTGCAGGCACAAACTCGATAAACTGCGTCCTGGCATCAGGGCTGTCGTGTTTGAAGACAGGGTTGGCCACCAACGCCTGCGTGGCTGCCGAGGGCTCTGCGGGTGGCTGTTTGGGCCAGGCTCTGCTGGCTGCCTGGTGCGTGGAGAAGACGGTCTCCGAGTGCCAAGTTGAGTGGTTTTTATGATCACTAGCAACAAAAGATAACAAAACCCCCTTGATCCTGTGTTTTCCTTTCTAGCTTTATTTCCATGAATGAGTTTGTTACAGAGCGTCTCCGTTGTCTACTTCAGGCTGGGAGAGACTCGCAATTACTCAGAATTACCGGTGAAGGTTTTCCTACGTACCGGGCTCAGGAAATTCTCCTTCTGTTCCTTCTAGTTTTGCCTACTGGGAAGGTCATTTTGAAAGAGATGGGAAGAAGCCAAGATGCGGCTGGTTGCTGTAGCCTGGTATGAGAATTATACAACCTCTCGGGACTGCTGTCTGTCATAAGTCCTGCTTTTGGCTGTGCTAAATTTCTTTACTTGAGGTTAGGACAGGATTTTTCCACTGAGATCTCATGTGTTGCAGGTCAACAGCATGGTTTCTGGAGTGTCGGAGATACTAAACTGAAAATGTACTGCTAAGGCCAAATAACCCTTCTGGAAATCAAGGTGTCATTGACAATAAATTCTCTGCTTAAGAATTTGGAGAAGAAGAAATCACAAAAGAAGGGAGGATTTAAAGATGATGTCAGGCAGAACAGCATGAGGATCTCGGGTTTCTCTGCTGCACGCAGGAAGGACAAAACTGTCCTGAACAGTTGTGGTCCACTTGGCTCCAACTTTGCTTTCCATTCAGGTACGCTGGTGGAGAGATTTTGCTCGCTTATTCAAAACTTACAGGAACTTTCTTCAGATGTCAGCTTTTTTCAGTACCGGCTTTCTACAGAGAGGCTTCTGATAAGGTAACACCATACTGGTGAGATAATCAGATGTGGGAAGAACCACCCTGTAAGATAGGGTTTGTATTAGTGGATATCTCACAGCCATGCAGTCCGTCCTGTTGTGCCCGTTCCCCACGCAGGACTCTGCTGCCTTTGCATATTCACGCGGAATCTTTGAAGTGTTTGGAAGCCTGTAGGTCAAGACAGCCATTCTCTGCGGTGTTCTGGATTTTTCATTCTTTCTTCACCTGTGTGTTTTTAATGGCATTTCTTCTCTTCTTTTATAAGAGAAGGGTAATAAGCATTTCCTGTGTCAACAACTTCGTGTTTGTATATCCAGCAATGAGTAACATCGCCTCAGTGTCCCTGAAATACACCAAAACGAGATGCTTCAGTGTGTGGATCAAATGCCATTTGAAAGTCATACAGGTGGTCAGTGTGAGGTTGGATTATTGCATATTGCCGTAAAAATGATAGCATTTGTACTTGGCATCTGTGATGATACGTTGAAAATTCTTATCAGCTTGTCAATGTAGGAGACGAAACCTTGTTGACAAGTCAAAAGAACGAAATACCATCAAAACTCTTACTTCTGTAGCAGAAATGCGCTGCCTCCTTCTTTCTTCTCCTTGGGTACCCAATGTCTACGGCTGCGTCCTGAGCCCAGCTGCACAGCTTAGAAACAGAAGGTTCCCAGCAGACTTTATTGGGCTGTACGTGGCTCGTGTGCGTTGCTTCAGCAGCTGGGCCCAAGCACGGAGAAAACACCTGCTTGAGACTGACTTGCACAGAAATTGTCCGTTATTTTTAGTCTTATTTCCAAGAGGTTGTTGAGAATGCCTCTGTCTCTTTCTTGCATCTTGCTTTTGGATGGACTTTTTCCTTTGAAGAAACGTTTTTCCTCCTGAAGATACCCCCCTTTAAATATTTTTTTTTTCTTTACCAAACCCATGATCCAACTTGTTCTTCATCCGCTCTTCTAGCACTGCAGTACTTACGGATGCAAGTTCTTGGGGAGAAATGTAACATCAATCATCTTAATTTAACATTGAGAGTGTTTTTCAGCAGGTGTGTTTGTGGGGGTGGATTTATGCTCCTGAGCTCTTTCTGAAGGTCTTTCTCCATTTCCTGTGCTTTGCCTATATCTGAATTCTACAGCAGAGAGAAATTTGTCTCTAAATACCGCACTGCTAAACAGCATGTTTGAAAGCATGAAGAATTTAAAAAGCATACTCACGAGCAGCTGCTGAACTAAGTACTTGCCAAAATAATAGGCAAGGTTATTTCCCCCTCTGGTTTCCTGCAGCAAGGTGGGGTTCTCCTTAACGTGGTGACATTTTCTGCTTGTTGACAGAGGAAGAGCAGGACAAATACAAATGTCTCATCTCATCTTCCACATGCTCCTCCGCTTCCCGCGTCTGTCAGATGCGCTTTGAGGACAATCGGGTACTGACAGCTAGCATCGCCTCTCTGTCTTAAATCAAATTACAGCCAGGTTTGCTTTAGCTGCTGAGTGTCTTCAGTCAAATTCCTGGCAGATGCTGTTTGGTGCTACCAAGCCATCCTCTTGTGAGCACAACCCATCGCTTTCCGGGACCAGCGCCAATCAATTCGACAGTTCTTCCTTTTGGATTGGTCCCATCTTTGGCCCGTTCCAGTTGAGAACCTGACACCGTCTCCGGCTGCCTTAACCGAGCTGCACGGCTGACCTGCCGTCGCTCTGTGGCTGGATGGGCCTGCTCTG
Source organism: Stercorarius parasiticus (assembly GCA_013396915.1). NCBI lineage: Eukaryota > Metazoa > Chordata > Aves > Charadriiformes > Stercorariidae > Stercorarius > Stercorarius parasiticus. Next base: position 206,039 of record VWZL01003802.1, read on the forward strand.
TTCTCCCGTAACTTGCTGGTGGCTGCTTTTTTTTTTTTGAATACAAAAGCCCATTAATAGCTTGAAATTTGTGCTAGGTTATAACAGAAAAGTTGCCTGTTTATATTCTGAGACTTTTATTTATATATATACCTGCTCTGGGTGAACCTGCTCTGGCAGGGGGTTGGACTAGATGATCTCCAAAGTCCCTTCCAGCCCCCACCACTCTGTGATTCTCCGAGTGTGCATGTTTCTCTCTCTAATTTTACATAATCCCACAGCCTCTTTCTGACATCCTGTAATAAGTTTCACACAGTCCCACAAGTGCTCCTGCATACCCCAAAATGCTCCTGGTTGTCCCGCGTCCCCGCTGGGGCGGGTGACGCGGTCGGGGTGTCCCCTCTGGCACCGTGCCTGCCCCCTTCCCTCACTGCCCCCGGGGCAGACCCTGCTCTGGGCCATCATCTCTGCTGTGACCTGCTGCCGGGGCTCGTGTGGCTGCGCTCCACGTACGCCTTCCTCTGGTATCTGCCATTTCTTGAGCAGTTCTAACCAGATTCCATACTGGACCGGGTGCGTTCCCCTTCCACGTACCCTTGCAAAAGCTCTCCTGGGTGGCTGGGTCATCTCCAGCATCTCTCTTTGCAGAGCAGTTCCCCACTACCAAGGGACTATTTCTCCTCCCAAGGTGTTTTCCCAGCTCCAGAAGTGTTTTGTCTGTTGCACTTGAGCTGGTTCTGTAAAGGGCAGAAAGTCTGATTTATTTTTTTTTTTTGCTGCTCATCAGCTTTCTGTCGGGTTTCTCAGGCTGATCTGGCAGAAAGGAGAGGCTCAGGTGGAAGATGCATTCTCCCAAAGTCTGGGGTCTTTAAAAGTTCCTCCCAAGGGGGTCGTGGCTCCACCAGGGTGAAGGTGCCTCTGACTGAGGGTGTCCCTGGGGGCCGGAGGCAGCGAGCACAAACCAGACACCGTTGGTGGCTGTTGCTGGCCCTGGCCCTCTGCCGAGGTCCTGGGCTGCGGCAGCCCCCGTCCAGACCCGTGGGGCGGGTGTCAGCCCGTGGCTGGCAGAGCGGCCGCCGTGTTGGAAGCACAGTGCCAGGCTCCGGTCCGGGGGAAGTTCACGGCCATCGTCGAGGAGGGGACGATTCATCTGCCTGCGCGTGGCTGGGTGACGTGCACAGCTACACCTGAGGTGCCCGTCTAGACTCCCTGCAGTCAGTGGTAAGAAATAGCTTTTCCAAAGTGCAATTTATCTCAAGTTAGACATTTAAAATAAGTCTGATGAATCACTCTCTGAAATAGCCTATTTCTCTGTTGACTAGCTCAGATATAGATAGCCTTTTAGCTGTGTCTTTCATCTGTCTTGGCCATTAGCAGTGGCTCCTGCAAGCCATAGCAAGGCTTCGTTCGGCTTTAGCATCTTCCTTCTGTCCAGCAGCTCTGCTCTGCTGTTGTCGTTACCACCCTGCTCTGGAAGTTAATGAAAAGGGCAGTCATCAATCTGACACCCCTCAGCTCTCCCCGGTGGGTATTAACCAAAGTTACGGGTCTTCTCTTGGAACCAGCAAAGGTTCCCTAATGAATCATGGCGCTTCCCCAGCGTGAAGGCTTTCCAATGCTTTCCGTGTGGCCAAAGCATCGCTTCGCAAAGGCAGCAAGAGACAGATGTTCATGGCTGCCTCGGCGTACGCTGCTTCATTTAAATAGCGGATTCATCTCTTTAATCTTTTAAAGGTGAAGTTAATTAACGGCTGAACAAACCTACCGGCGGGTATCTCTTGCATAAAGATCAGATGTGTTTCTATTCAAGGCTCCCCAGCTCAGGAGAGGCGAGACTGGCACTTTAGCAGTTTGCTCCCAAGGTGGAGCTCTGTTGTTTGACTGTCTGGGACGCTGCTGGCACGGAGGCTTGCGAGATAATCTGCATCTTCAGCTCTGGGAAGAAGGGTGTGCCAGCAGAAATCTCTGTGCCCGACAGGAACAGCTTGCTTCGAATCCAGCCACGTGTGTGTGGATTAAATATGGACCTTGGGTCTAACACCTGTGAGAGGCACCAGGGCTGCCTCTCCTGGGCTCTCCAGGCGGTGCGTCACCGTCCCTGGGAAGCGGAGGCGTTTCTGTCACACAGCTGGGAATGGCTGGTGGGCACGAGGGGTCGTCCTCCGTGTGTTTGTTTCTTGTCTTGATTAAGAATTAGTAATGATCCACATACTCTGCTCCTCGTTTAAAGCTTGCTGTCAAATCATGTCTGCATATTACTGTTTTTCTTTGATGCCCGGCTGCCTGTCAGAAGCAGCATTTCCTTCTCAGTGGGATCGTGATTGATACAGCTGAGAACAATGTTGGGACAGTCGTTCGTAGAGCCTGGGCGAGGGATGCTGCTGTCTCCCTGGGCCCAAGTGCCGGCACGTCGCTGCTGGCAGGGAGCCGGGGGGAGAGGGGGCTGGGGCTGGACCGACCCTTGGGAAGAGCTCGGCTCTGGTGTAACATAACGGCGAAACCCGGGGCGCGGGTCTGGGACCCATCCATGGGAGCCACGGAGCGGTGTCCCAGCAGAGTTTTAGAAGGTTGATGAGGAGAAGCTGTGTACTGTGTCCAGTTTTGGACCCCTCACTACAGGAGGGACACTGAGGTGCTGGAGCGTGTCCAGAGAAGGGCAACGGAGCTGGGGAGGGGTCTGGAGCACAAGTCCGGTGAGGAGCGGCTGAGGGAGCTGGGGGTGTTCAGCCTGGAGAAAAGGAGGCTGAGGGGAGACCTTCTCGCTCTCTCCAGCTCCCTGAAAGGAGGGGGTGGCCAGGGGGGGTTCTCTTTCCCCAAGGAACAGGCGATGGGACAAGAGGGAACGGCCTCCAGTTGCGCCAGGGGAGGTTTAGGATGGATATTGGGAAAAATGTTTGCACTGAAAGGGTTGTCAGGCCTTGGACCAGGCTGCCCAGGGCAGTGGTGGAGTCGCCATCCCTGGAGGGATTTAAAAGCCGGGCAGACGCGGTGCTGAGGGACGTGGGTTAGTGGTGGTTTTTGTCAGTGTCAGATTGATGGTTGGACTCGGTGATCTGAAAGGTCCCTTCCAACACAGACAATTCTATGGTTCTGTGATTCTATCTATTTCTGAAATACAAGTAATGATAAGAATAATTTTCTGTAATTTCTATATGTTACCTCTAAATACTGTTTGGTTAATGTTTAATTGTCAGAATGATTGCAGTTCCTCAGGAGCACAGGAGTTAGGGTTCCAGGCTGCTGTAGCAGGTACCTGGAGAGACGCCCAGCGTTCCGTGCGAGCTCCTCGCCCCAAAGGACAAGGGACCTCCTGCGGGGACACGGGGGGCTGAGCGGGGCCAGCAGAGGAGCAGCTTCTGGCCTGTGTACTCAGGTCTGGGGGAGAGGCTTTAGTGTGGGACGGATCCACGAGGCACACACTTGGGTAAAGGTTTTTGAGAGCGGCTGGTGCTGTCGGCTGAGCGCCCGGCCCCGTCTGATCTGCCCGGGGTGACGTCTTCGGGGCAGGAGTTGCTGGTGAGGCTGGGTGCTGTCAGAAATCGGACCAGCTGTAATGTGTAATTTGTAAATCTGGCCTTGCGCAGAGCAGTGCTGGCCTCTAACTTGCCGAGAGTGTTCTCTGCGCTCGTGCTGGGCTCTGTTCTGGGGCCCTGACACCCACATCTGCGCTGGCAGTTTGGTGGCTTGTTTAGCTAAAGCTTTTGATCATCATCGTTTTTGAACCCAGGGATTTCTTGTTAATTGTCTGTCTGTAGTGAGCATCAGCGCAGGCGCTATCGAGTGTTGAATGTCAGATTATCCACAGCGTGGTCCTTTGAGACTCCTATTTGTTGGACCCCACAATTCATTTTTTCCTTTATGGCTTGGCCAGAGAGGGTAACCAGAAGAGCTGATCCACGCTGCCCTTTGGAATAGACCAGTTTACCCACTTGAAGTTGTGGCCTCTGACTTGGAACTACAATAGTTCATTTGGTTTAGTTCAGTTCACTCCCAAGGCTATAATTATGATAAAAGAAATTATATTCACTTTAATTCTGCATAAGAGCATCCACTTATAAATATGATTTGCTGTGACTAATACATTTCCGTTCAGATCACTGATATAAATTAACGAATCTTTTTGCACACCAGAGCCCTGACATTGTGATGGATTCTCTGTCGGTGACAGATAAAGGGGATGCACGCGGTGGTATAACCGCGCTGATCCGTACGACGCGGTCAGGATGCACACACGGCTTTCACCAAGGTTTCTATTTACAAACTTTTGGACATATAGATAGTAAATGTAGTAGCAAACTTACTATAGTTTTAAAAAATAAACAAACTCCCCCTCTCTCTTTTAAAGTTTAATTAGGATATTTCTGCGTTTCCTGGCACGTACCGCATGTATAATCCCATGGTTTGGTCCTTGAGCGCTGCTTTTCTCTGTCCTCTGGGAAAAAGAGTTCCCTTGTACTCCCCCTTCCTCGCTGAGATTTCTGGAGGCTCTAAATCAGTTATTCATCAGCTACGCGGCATTCCTGCAAATAGCAGTACCTGTGTTCTCCTTGGCGATGGATGCTCTCTGGCTTTTGGGGGTGGCTTTGGTGATCTTTGGCTGGACTCCTCGGAGCACACGGTAGGTCTGCCTCTTGCCTTGGCTGCAGACAGATCTGGTAACACGGCAGAGGTGTCTCTTCCCGCCAGACATATCAGCAAACACCTTTGGGGCTAAAATGTGTTTTGTAGATGACCTCTAAACATGACCTGCTGGAATTTGGGGATGCCATTTTAGCAATACATAGTCTGTCCTTCCGTGGAAGCTTAAATTAGTAAGACATTCAAGTCAAATGCATTTAGGTGTGCACTGAGCTGGCAGCTGTCCCTATTTACCTTCCATAATTAGAAAATGCTTCATTAATTCAAGTCAGCATCTTCTGTATGCCTCTGCTTGACCTTAGTAGTGTCCCAGTTTCCGACTGTGGGGGCACGCAGACCTGTGATTAGAGGGAAGACTCGGGTGTGAGCTTGCCGGGCTTTGGGATAAGTTAGCTTTCCGCTTGCTGAAAGAGAGCGTGGACAGTGTTCACAGCAAGGTACGGCTGTGCAGAGGAGCTGAAACACTGGCTGTATGTTCGCACGTCTTGTGCTCTGCAAGAGCCTGCTTATGTAGTCAAGTTCTCAGAGACCCAGAGGACTGTCTCCTGAACCCCCGGCTTCTCTCCTTGTGGGTGTATATTCTTTGCACCTGACAATTTAACGGTAGCAGCAGGTTTGAAAGGGCGGTGTAACAGTCGGACTTGGGTATTCAACCTGATCTGGGGATCTGTGCTGAGGATGCTGACCATTCGCGTGCAGCACGGTGCTTGTTTGAGCAGATCTCAACGTCCTTCGCTCAGCCGAGTCCAAGAGCTCGCAGCTGGACCTGGAGCAGGCAGGGGCTGGGACAGTCAGGTGTGCGCAGTCGTGGTGGACTTTGGTCTGGTGCTTCCAAATCCACGCTCGAGATGAATGTATGTTTACCATCCTCATGGTTTACGCAGGCACTCTGCTGAGGATCGTATTAGTTGAATGTGGAGGACTGTTCATGTCTCCTGCACAGCACCAAGAAGTGGCGAGGCATGCAAGGCCATCTTGTACCATGGCAGGGCTTTTCTATGCACTGATGGTTTCTTCAGGCCCTTGGCTCAAGAAGTCACTGGAAAACACACCAACTCATTTCTTCTTGCTTACTACCGTGCTTCTAGAGTGATGTTCCCCGAGTGTTTTTTGCAGCGTTGTGGTAGCACGTTTCCCTGTAGGTGCAGTGGGAACCATCTCAGACCAAGACCCGGCAAAGAATCTGGGCAGGGAGAGGCAGACGGTGAAGTGTGGACCCAGCTGTACATTAGGATGCTCTGACCTCCAGCACCAACCGAACCGCCTTTTGCTTCCTACAGCGTGGTATGGGTGCCTCACTGCTGATCTGGAGGTTCTGTGCCCTCCCCGCACAGCTCTCACCGCATCCTGGGCTGGGCGATGCAGAGGCTGGCACTCTAGCACCAAGCGGGAGAGGTTCGTGCCTGTTGTGAAGGAGTGAGGTCAGTCTCGATTTAGCAGTACCTGAGGGTTCAGCGTCTTTGGGAAGTGCTGTTGAGTCTCTTGAGGGACAAGATGTCTTGCAGAGGGACCTAGATAGATAGAAGCATTGGGCAATCATCAATGGCATGAAATTTACTGAGTCCAAATGCTGTATTCTGCACCCCGGACCGGGTAATGCCAGGCACAAATATAAATTGGGAAAGGAGCGGCTGGAGATGAGCCCTGCAGACCTGCGACCTGGGGGTGCTGGTGGGCAGCAGCTCAGCAGGAGCCAACAGTTGGGCCTGGCACCCAGAGGGCAAACCACATCCCGGGGGACATCAGACACGGCACGACCAGAGAGGGGATCGCCCCACTGTGCTCAGCGCTGGTGCGGCCTCACCTGGAGCTCTGTGTGCAGTGCTGGGACCCACCATTTGAGAAGGACATGAAGGTCCTGGAATGTGCCCGGAGGAGGACAACCAAGCTGGTGAGGGGCTGGAAGGCACGTCCTCTGAGGAGCGGCTGAGGACTCTGGGTTGGTCTGGTTTGGAGAGAAGGAGGCTGAGGAGCGACCTCATGGCTCTGCAGCTCCCTGAGGAGGGACGTGGGGAGGGAGGTGCTGAGCTCTTCTGCCCGGGATCCAGGGACAGGACGCCTGGGAATGGTTCAAAGCTGGGCCAGGGGAGGGTCAGACTGGACGTGAGGAG
>VWZL01003802.1:214532-228122 GCA_013396915.1 Stercorarius parasiticus
GCAGGGATGGGACTTCCACCCCCTCTCTGGGCAACCTCTTCCAGTGTCTCACCACCCTCATGGTGAAGAACTTCTCCCTAACGTCCAGTCTGAATCGACCCATCTCTAGTTTTAATCCATTCCCTCTAGTCCTACCATTACCCGACATCCTAAAAAGTCCCTCCCCAGCTNCGCAGGGATGGGGCTTCCACCCCCTCTCTGGGCAACCTCTTCCAGTGTCTCACCACCCTCATGGTGAAGAACTTCTCCCTAACGTCCAGTCTGAATCGACCCATCTCTAGTTTTAATCCATTCCCTCTAGTCCTACCATTACCCGACATCCTAAAAAGTCCCTCCCCAGCTTTCTTGTAGCCCCCTTAAGATACTGGTAGGCCACTAGAAGGTCTCCTCGGAGCTTCTGGTCAGCCCTGAATTGGTCAGGCAGTTTGACTAGATGATCGGTGTACGTCCCTTCCAACTGAAAGCATTCTATTCTATTCTGTTCTGTCTGAATGGAGGCCAGAGGAAGGGCAAGAATTCAGTGGAGAAAGACAACAAAGATAATTAAGAAAGCAGTGGTTGGAAGAGCAGGTATTGGTATGTTTCTTGATGATGAGATTAGTTGTTCAGATCTGGAATCACTTGGAGCTTCTTGAGGACTTCAGTGGACAAGCCAGATAGACATCTGTCTGGGTTGAGTTTTCAGGAACACCAGAATCTGGTGGATGTCCAGCTCAGCTTAACCAGGCCATGTGTTGTGTGATTTACGCTGCTGACACGGCCAGAAGCCCTGCGGGATTATGCATAATTGCTGTTGTACACCGTGCGTCGGGTGTGAGAGGGGGACCAGTAGGTGAGCAGGCTGTCCCGGGGAGGAATCATAGCATCACGGAATGATTTGGGTTGAAGGGACCTTTAAAGGCCACCCAGTGCCACCCCCTGCCCTGGGCAGGGACACCTCCCACCAGCCCAGGTTGCTCCAAGCCCCGGCCAACCTGGCCTTGAACCCCTCCAGGGATGGGGCAGCCACAGCTTCTCTGGGCAACCTGGGCCGGGGTCTCACCCCCCTCATTGTAAAAAGATTTCTTCCTTGGATCTCGTCTGAATCTTCCCTCTTTTAGTTGAAAGCCATTACCCCTTGTCCTATTGCAACAGGCCCTGCTAAAAGTCCCTCCCCAGCTTTCCTGGAGCCCCTTTAGGTACTGAAATAAGGTCTCCCCAGAACTTTCTCTTCTCCGGGCTGAATAACATAACGTGAACGTAGCGGGCTGTCCAGGTTTGAGCAGGAGGTGGTGCAGGGAGGAAAACAAAAATGCTTTCTATTTCCCTCCTGGGCAGAAGGGGCAGAGGAGACTTTTATTTTTATCTTTAGTATATGGACTATTTTATAAATTGAATTTCCTTTTCTGTTTTGGACTGAGAGGGTCTTATGGAATGGGTTTGTCTCTTGGATGTAAGGCCATGGGGTAGAGGAGCCAAGAAGCGTTATCCTCTAAAGGCTGTATGGTTAGAAAGTGTGTGGACCTCTGGGTTTTGGTAAACCAGACGCTGTGGGGCCGACCCCAGTGGCTGTGGGACGCCAGGCTGTCAGTGCCCTGTTGCTGCCCACGGCCCAGATGTGTCACGGTGACTGAGCTGGAGACAGCTCTTGTCCTTCGTTTCTGTGTTTTTCTGCTTTGTTCTCAGCTACTGCATGTGTCCCATGTTTTTTCTCTTTCATTTTCATTCATGCTTCGCAGTAGACGAGCAGCTTCGTGAACTAGGTAACTATGAATTTTTTCTTTTATTTCCCTCCACTCCGCTGCATCCTTTTCCACTGTTCTCCTTGTCGTGTCCTCTGTGTGTGGGAGTCTACGAGCGCTTTTGGAGACCAGTCTTCCCTCTTCTTTCCTTGCTTCCTGCTCTCTAGCCTGGATGGGGTTGGGGGCAGAGTACAAGAAGGGACCTTCCTTTCCCATCCTGCTGATTTTCCCAGTCCCTGAAGTCTCTCTGTTCTTGTATGTGTGACGTACGCAGGAGGACCAGCCGAGGAGATGTCGTGCCTCCTAAGAAGATGCTCCTCTGGTGTCTGGTGAGAGCTGTAGAAAGAAATGAGCTGATCCCAGGAGAGTCCGCAGAAGTGCTGCCTGCTGCTTGCTGCTGAGGTTAATCAGGGCAGCGGGGGAGAGGCAGCACCAGACCCCCCCTTCTCCCCCCCTTCATGTTGTTTATGAATGAGGTGGTGGGAGTTCGCATCCAGTGCCTGGGGTCTTGGCGTAGGCTGTTTGGATTTTCAATGCCAGGGTCTAAGTGTTTGAGCTGAGTCAGGAGGGACAGATGCCATACTGTGATGCCAGTTCCCCCAGGCTGGAGACTCCATCCCCTGGTCTGTGAGGATGTGACTGGGGAGCATCGGGGGGAGCAGAACTGACCCCGGGAGGCACCGTGCCCCACCACCGTCCCCATCTGCTCCCGTCACCCTCTCCTGGGGGGGCTGAGCTGAGTCCCACTGAAGATGCTGTCTCTTTCCTGCATCTGCAGAGGAAGCCCCGCTCACTGCAGGTGGGTGCTCACCCCAAACCGGTTTCGTCCACTGTTCCAGCACGGGGGGGCAGGTGGCTTGAAACCCGGGTCTGCTTCCTCCCGGCTGCTGTTCCTGGTGGTAAAGCTCGATGCAGGAAGGGCAGAGGAAACCCTGTGTGAAAATGAAATTGTCTTCCTGATTCACATTGAATAATGGTTGGCTTCTGCCCGTAACCATTGCTGTAGTTCGCAGTTGCAGCCAGAGCTGGCAGCTGTGATGGCCGGGCACCTCCTGGGCTTTCCCAGGCTGGCTTCTCCTGTCCGTGCCGTCTGTCGTGGCCTCGGCGCGGGGGGGCACCCATCCACCCTGGAAAGTGGGAGGAGGAGGCGCAGCCCCTCGGGGAGGCTGTGGGCAGCCGGGGACCAGCTTCAGGGCGGGATGCGGCAGAGGCAGCGCAGAAAGGAGGGAGGCAGGAGACTGGGAACGGGTTTGGAAGCATTTTTCTTCCCGAGGATGAAACGGGACCTCTTAGCCTGTCAGAGCAGTGGGCACTACATCTTCTCAATGTCCATGGGCTTCAGAAATTTATTTGCAGACCTGGAAAAGTGCCACCAAGCATGTGTTCTGCTGTGAATTTTTTTTTTTTTTTTTTTTAAGCTTAAACTATTCCCAAATGGGGTTAGTTTGTGTGTTGGTGGCCGTAAGCACCTTGCAGAGACCTCTTCTGTCAAATTTAAGTCTGTCATCTGGAGTGTCCAAGTGTCACAGCTGCCTGTTCAGAATATTTGTAAGAGGTTTTTTGTTTGTTTTGGACACTGAAAATGTGGCTTTTTTCAGCTGTAGTTGTGAACTGCAACTGGGCTCCAGTTTTGTTCTTCCAGGCCTGGCTGGAACGTGTTATTCAAGAGATCATTGAGGCAAATACTTGATGTAGGGAAAGTCATACTAAACTGTTAAAGGTTGCTGAAAACAGAATGTTTTAGTGAAAAAATGGGAGCCATCATAAGGCACTGGCAGCTCCACCATGCTGATTTATGCTGTTGTAAGCTGTTGTCAGTGTTTCCCTGAAACGCGGTTAGATTTGCAAGTGCTGGTTCCGCTCGGGAGCGTTTCCCGGGCTCTGCTGGCTCCGGAGCCCAGCGCTGTCGGCAGGAGGAGGATCGGGGCTCTCCGCAGCGCCGGAATGGGCTGGTGGCAGGAGCCACTCCCGTCGGGATGCGGTCGGAGCCCGGCACATCCCCGTCCTTCAGCATCCAAAACCTCGTCTGGTAGGCAAAGCACAAGCGTGCGTGCGAGCGCTGCTGGGAAGGCATTCGCCGTTCCCGAGGGAGCGGTGGCGTTTGCCAGCTGGCCGTGCAGCGCTCTCACTGCCGCGCAGCGCGGTGCAGCGTGAGGGGGAGACTGGAAGCGCTGCTCCAAGAAGGAGAGGGGGGGAAAAAAAGGTGTTATCAGTATCCGCTTTAAATGTAGAGGTGTTTCTGCAGCTGCTGGGGCTCCTCTCCTGCTGTTTTCGCCTGGAACTTCCCAACAACACTCCATGCTATCGGTATTAATTTTGGGATCCAGTACCTTTCAGTAGCCTTTGACTCTTAATTAAGAAACAGAGCACCTCCTCTGCCTACATACTGGCTATTTGCTCTTCATCTTTGGCTTCCTTGGGCTACTTCAGAACCGCTCCTTTAAGAACTTTCATAAAAATGGAATATTTTTCTCTTCCTTCTTCCCTTCTTTTGTTTTGTGTCGAGGATGCTGCTCTAGGACTTGTGTGGAGTGTGGCTGTGAAGGGCTCCTAGCTGCTTCCTCTCGGTTTTCTAGACGGGAGTTTCTCTCGCTTTCCGAGGCAGCTTCGTTAATTAGCACATTTCCTTCCCCCAAAAGGTTTTCCTTCAGTTTCCAACACTTACAACATGGGTAGCATATGCTGTCAACCATACGCCATACGAAGTGTTTACTGCACATACGTCTTACTGGGTCGCTACCATCTCGTCTCTGCCGAGAACCCGCGTGACACCGGGATTGCTGATGAGCTTTCACACGAAACACCCTTTCTTAACATCAAAACTGACAGGCATGTGCAGGACAGTGCTTAGCTTTCATTATTACATTTCTCCATCCTTTCTTCCTTACTTTCTCTTCTTTAAAAGTCCCCAGGATTTTCAGTCTTTTACCATAAAAAGCCCTTTCGTGGCTCTGGTCACGTCACTTGTTGGTGTCTCACTTTTCCGTAGCTGTGAAGTGCTCTTGGAATGGAGCGGCCGGGGTTGCACTGGATGCGCAGATGAGGTGGACCATTTATTGTGTCATGCATTTTGTTCTCCTCCTGATTTTTTTTAGACAGTTTCTGTAGTTACGGCAGCTGTCCAGAAGTCCCGGCACCTGCCTGTCATGCTTCCTGCAGTCTCCTTGCTTTGAATGCAATAAAGTGGGAGCTTCTCAGACTTTTCTGAAAGTCCACTGCATGGTGCACATCACACAAACGGCTGTCCGTGATCGTATGACACAATTAACCTGTATTTTTCATGTTCGTTGCATAAATCACCTTGTCCCAATTAGCAACAGCAGTTTTGCGTCAGCTCAGTGCAAGGGCATCTTCTCTTCCCTGCGTTGTTATCCTTTGATGTAAGGATGCAAATGGGTTGGATTTGGTCAGGACAAAGGGCCAACCAGTTCCATTTGTTGTTGGTCAGAGGCCCAAAGCTGCGGTCTGCAGAAGGCTCTGAAGGGAGGAAGGTGCCCGACAGTCACACTTGGAATGGCTCAGGGCTTAATTTACTGCTCTAGGTGATGGGTTTTTTCTTTCGTTAATTTCTCTGCTGGCCTGCTGAACCCATGATAGCTTGTGCTGTCAGTAACGTCCGGTGGCAAAGTGCTCCTCAGCTTAGCAAGCATCCTGTGCAGGTTGCCCCCGGTTTTGTTTTAGACCCGCGTTCCGGTTGGGGCACCCCACCTCCTGTGTCAGGAGAAGCCATGAATGGCTGGTGTGTGCCCATCCTTTCCCGGCCGTGTGCGATTCCACTGACCTCCCGCTGGCCTCTTGCAGTTTGCAGGTCCTGGTCTGTGTGTTATTTCATGTGCGGATGCTATTCCAGACATTGCTCTCCTTGCCCTCCTCCAGAACCTCTCCCAGTTCCCTTTGTCGCTTTGGAATGGGGAGGCCGAGCTGTAGGTGGGCACGCTCAGGATTTTGCGGTGGCTTGGTGACGGCTCTGCTCGTGCTTGGTCTCACCCTCGCAGCAGCGAGGGGACAGAACATTTAGGTCCCTCCTGGGCTGAAGAGGGGCCGTGCTGGGAACCACCTCGGGCCCAGCGAGGAGGGGGGGGGACGCCGGTGAAGCTGGTCCTTATTGTATAATAGCGTGCTGAAGGGTGGTTATTACCATCGGCTTATTCTTTTTTACAGAAACTGGCTTTAAAAGCCCTGTTAACCTTGCACTAACTATGGAAATTAAAGAAAAAAATAACTTCAAAAAATACACAGCAGTTAACAAGACTTTCAACGTAATGTTTCCTCTCTGTGTCCCAGGAGGGAGCAGTATTTGAAAGCCCCACGCTCGATCGGTTCTTTGTTGGTACCTGCCATTTTGGGGAGGTAAAGTGAAAGTTAGCCGCGATGATCTGGAGCAGCAGGGTGGAATCTGGTCCTTCTGACACAGGACAAAATAAACAGTTTCTGCTCCTGATGCAGCTTTGGGATCTGTGCACTGAACTACCTTGTGCGGCATAAAACACATCCTTATTTTCCGAGCACTGAAAACTTGGAAAGCACTGCAAAGGGTGCAAAATGTCACCAGCCCTTCAGAGACCTGATAAACTCACGTCACCTTGGCGCTCTCCAGGGCTCTGTTGCTTTCAGCGGCTTTTGGTCAGATGTTCAACGTGGCGTTATATTCCTCATAAGCTGTGCCGAGCTTTTCACAAATAATGAAAAGGGTAAGAAATGAAGTAGTAGCAGAGGGGTGAAGCGGCAGCACGCGGGGGAGAGGGCAGGGAAGGAGCAGCGTGGGGATAATGTCCAGCAGGGTGAGGGGGGTGATTGTACCCCTCTGGTGAGACCCCCCACCTGGAGACCAGCTCTGGGGCCTCAGCACAGGAGAGACACGGAGCTGTTGGAGCGGGGCCAGAGGAGGCCCCGGAGATGCTGGGAGGGCTGGAGCCCCTCTGCTGGGAGGACAGGCTGAGAGAGCTGGGGGGGCTCAGCCTGGAGAAGAGAAGGCTCCGCGGAGACCTTCCAGCCCCTGCCAGTCCCTCAAGGGGCTCCAGCAAAGCTGGGGAGGGACTCTGGAGCAGGGAGGGGAGCCGTGGGACGAGGGGGAAGGGTTTTACACTGCAAGAGGGGAGACTGAGATGAGATCTCGGGAAGAAATCCTTTGCTGTGAGGGGGGTGAGCCCCTGGCCCAGGTTGCCCCGAGAAGCTGTGGCTGCCCCATCCCTGGAGGGGTTCAAGGCCAGGTTGGCCGGGGCTTGGAGCAACGTGGGCTGGTGGGAGGTGTCCCTGCCCAGGGCAGGGGGTGGCACTGGGTGGCCTTTAAGGTCCCTTCAACCCAAACCCTTCTGTGATTCTAGAAGCAGAACAGTGCACTTGCCCCGGGTGCTGTGGGGCTGGTGGGAAACACCGAGGTGAGTTGGGAGCAGCTTTTGCTGCGCTGGCTGCGGGGCTGGGGGAGGCCGTGCAGGAGGAGCTGCTTCACCGCAGCCGGTGCCTCCCCCTGCCTGGGACAGGGTCAGCGCGTCCCGCCGGGGTCTGCGCGGGGTGGGCTGTGGGAGCAGCTGCTGACCAGAAACAGATCCTTCCTTTCGCCCGCTCCCTTCCCTCTCTCGCGTCCGTGGGTGTTTCTGTCTCAAGCAAATTGAGTTGCAGGTTGATGGAGCAGCACCCACAGGAAAAGCGGCGAGTGTCGCTCCGGCCGGCGGCTGCGGGTGGCAGCGGCATTTGGTGAGGAGCACCGGAGCAACGCCGGCAGCGGCCGTGTGTGCCCGGTGACCGGCGGGGAGGCTGGCCTGAGCCCCGGGGCCCTGGTGGCCCCTGGGCCAGCGAGCGGGAGGCAGCGCAGTATGGGGACAGGTGGTCAGTGGCCTCGGGGGACCTTCCAGCCTCTGGTGCCCTGTCGCTTGATCAGGTCCAGCCCCTGGAGCCACCCTGGCAGAGTCATTCGCTCATCTGTCCATAATGGACTCTGGAAGAGAAAATTAAATACAGTATTAATGAGTTTTGGGGTTTCCACAAGGACTGAGCAGCTCTTTAGTGTGTGCTGTTTATTTCACAAGGAATTTTAATGCTGACTGTGTAATTGCTCTGGTGTCCACCGTGATTTGGACCTCAGACCCTGAGCACGTGGTCACTCACCCCTTTGCTGGCTCCAAGCAGAGAATCTCCCATCTTCTCCCCTGCCCCCCTGGCTGTGGTTATTTCCTACAGGGCTTTCAAGTTTTCGGGCTGACTGTGAAGTCATTTTGTTGCCCTCCGTAGGCGATGGCACCCAGTGTTTCCCCTGGTTGGGCTGTAGGGCAGCCCAAGGCATGAGCATGGGGAAGCGCGGTTGCTCTTCCCAGCCCTTTCCCAGTGTCCCGCTGGTGCTGGAGCTCCATGGGGTCCTGCAGCACCGAGTCCCGGTAACCTGCCGGGTGAGTTGCCCCCTGGGTCACTTTGTGCTGTGCCGTCGTGGGAGACAGAAGCCAGGGCCGTATCCCTCTGGAAGCTGAAGTGGCCCTGGTTCTGTGCTTTGTAGGGTTGTGTCAAATGCAGCGTGTCTAACATCACAGAAGGTGTTTAATTTTCAAAGCGCATCACTTCTGTTTCGAAGAAGTGCAGTGTCATGCTGCACAGCGCCGTGGACGGGAGGAGAGGTCTGCGCTGCTAATTGCAGAGCAGCGAGCTCTTGGCATTTGAAATTGCGAAGGTGTCAGTGGGCTGCTCAGAAGTATATGATCTGGTAATTTTTGTTTAAAAAAAAAAATAATAATAAAGCAGTATGAAATGGCTAGGAGCGTTAAAGGAAAAGGTGCCATGCCCCTGCTGGCAGTGCTGCGAGCTGCCTGCGGAGTCAGAACAGCCCCCGGCTCCCTCCCCGCTATCCGCAGGCACCGCCGCATCCCCCCATCCCCGGCATGGGCAGCTGGAAAACTGACCCCCGGGCGCTGCGACGCAGGGTGGGCCGGCGAGAAATGTCTGTGGAAGTTCAGAGCCAACAAATGCAAATGAGGTGTACAGTGAAGAATAGCCCAAATGATACATAGGCAGCAACAGGACTCAATTAGCTATTGGCATTCAGATGATAGATCTTGGAGTAGCAGTTTCTCCGTAGCGGTGTCAATAATAATTACAAATAAGGAGATAACCAGCAGTACTCTCCGTAAAATCAGTGCAGTGCTCCAGGACCAGTCAGCCCCACCCCAACCGATGGAAAGTTAGGGATTACTGGGAAAGCTCATAATACCAAAACCAAAGCCATCAACGCGGGCAGTGTAAATCCATCACGTACCTCATCTGACAGCTTAAGCCCCCTCCCCGCGGTGTTGGCAGGGCGCAGGAAGGGTGTCGAGGGCGAGCGGAAGCCTTCGGTGGCGTCTGCGCAAGGAGATGCCCTCGTGCCGTTTAAGATTTCTCCCTTTGGGAAATAAATGGTGTGACAGCAGTCTGCAATTTCATGAATAGTTTGGAGAAAGGCTGCTTACTAATCCTCTAATACAGGAACCTGGAGGTGCTCAAAGAAATATTGGCTCCAGCCTTAAGACGGAGGAGAGCACTTTTTTGTGCAGTGTGGTGTTAAACTGCAGAATTTATTGCTGCAGGACACTGTGGAGGCCAAGAATGTGAATGGATTTTAAAAAAGGTTCACTTACGGAAGACAGGTTTGTCAGTGTCTGTTTTGCAGCGCGACTCCTGCAGTCTCTGGAAAACCCCGGGCTGTGAGGGGCTGGAGGCCGAGTGTCCTGCTGCTGCTCGCAGCCCGTCCCAGGGGGCAGGGACGGGGCGGTGGGGGACGGGGACGGGGCAGTGGGTGCCAAAGCCTGTGGCCAAGTTCATGAGGGTTGAGCTGGTGTCACCCACGGCTCCTCCTCCGGACATGGAACTGTTTCTTTCTCTGTTTCTTTCGGGGGCTTGCTGGCTCCCTCAATTTCCCTGATTTCTGTGGCGGCTGTTCTCAGTCCATGATGGGAATATGAGAAATGGGAATGATTTTGTCCTTTGTGCCGCAATTGATGTGCAGAGGGAGGAGGGGGAGAGTGAGTGTCGCGCGGGGCGAGGCGAGCCGAGCCCTCACCGGGCTCTTGCTGCTGCGTTCGCCTCAGCCCTGGTCTCACAGCCGGCGCTCCCACCTCCCATGGCCACGGACGCCCCCGCAGCAAGCTCTCACTCGGCTTCTGCCTGCTGCTTGAGTGATGTCTGGGCCAGGGGGGGGGAATTCCTTCCCAAGAGGCCACCAGGCGCTTTACAGTTCAGGATTTCCTCTCTGTACAGCTATTGAGTAGATCTGGGGGATTCCTAATCCTTCTGTCTTTAAGAACAAGCTTTCTCAGCTGCAGCCATAAATAAGAATTGCAATTGCCAGTCCCTGCGCAAGTGTCTGATCCCGAAGTGTTCCTCAGAGCGGGGCTCGTTCAGCGAGGGCTTAGTAAAATCACATCAGCCTGTAATAAGCTCCAAGACGCTTTCCTGCCTTTCTTTGACAAGGCGTTTTAGCTGCTTGGGTGGCGTTAATATGGCAAAGCACGTCACAGCACTTCAATGGAAAGAGGATTCAGGCAGCAGACAAAGGGATTTCCCGAATTCCGGGACTCCTCCTGCAGGAAAGCAGCTTGTCGGCGCGGTGCGGCTTGGCAGGGTGATTGCGTTCCTCCTGGATCCCTCTCCTTCCTGGCACCCCGGCGCCTGTGCGTGGCTGGCAGTTCGTCCCGCGCTGAGCTGTGGGTGCGAGCCGGCCGGGGGGCTCCCTGGCTGGGGGGCTCCCTGGCTGTGTCTCCCCCTTCGGGAGCCAGGGCAGCATCTGCCACCGGTTCCTTCACACCAGCGTCACCTGTGCCGCAGAAAGCTGTGACCCCTGCAGCCAGCGTCGCCCGTCCTGCTCTGCGGTGCTAACGACGGGACGGCGACAGCGCTGGGCTCTGCTCCCTGCGTGCCCTTCTCTGGGACTGCCCACCAGAGGGTTGGAAATCATAGCATCATCGAATGGTTTGGGTTGAAAGGGACCTGAAAGATCATCTGGTTCCAACCGCGGTGGGCAAGGGCACGTGAGATGGTCATGAGGCAAAAACTGCGAAATTTCTTGTGCTGAGGAGAAAACCGAGACAGGCGACAGCAGGCACAGGGGGGGTGCCGTGTCTGTGTCACCCCTCTGTGCAGCACATGGGGGCGACGTGAAGGGCCCCCCCTCGAGGGCTGCTGAGCTGTGGGCTCTGAATCCAGAACGTCCTCCCATAGCAGAGCTGCCGGGGCTGAACCTGCCGGCACCAAGCGCTCTGCTCAGGGCCGTGCTCTGGTCCTGGGGACGTGCTAGTGGGTGTCACCCGGCCAGGAGGACAGTAAACGGACAACTGTCAGTGCTCTGGGCTGGGCAGCTGCTGCTTTTGAGCAACCTGGTCTAGTGGGAGGTGTCCCTGCCCAGGGCAGGGGGGTGGAACAAGGTGATCTTTGAGGTCCCTTCCCACCCAGACCATTCTGTGATTCTTCTCCCTCTGGTGTCCTCGCTGGGGAAGGAGGAGGCTGGCTGCTCTTCTGCCTGGCTCTTCAGGCTGTCCCCAGCGTGTCTGCTCGCCTTGTGTGCAGTCCTCCTTCCTTGCCTGTGCTGGGAAATCAAACAGGGATTATATATCACTTCCCATGAATACATTACACTTGTTATGTGCTCTCTATGTGTCTATATTAGCAATAGAAAAAAAACCAAACCAAAACCACCAACACCCTAGGAGAGAGAGAGAAGGCGGCTGTAGTGTTGCCTCTCCTGCAGCAAGAAGTGCTCTGATGTTTAAGGAGCAGAGAACGCCTTCTCTTGGGGTCTTCTTCTCAGGGCTCGTGGTCCTTTCAGCTGCTCTGTGAGAAGCCAGTGCAGGAGCCCGGCTCCTGTCTGGCCGGAGAGGCGCATGTCTCCAGGTGACCACGGCTTCGGGGGGTTGTTGTTGCTTCCCTCTAGTAGCACAGAGTGTGTGAAAACAAGACCAGGCTGTTGTCCTTCAGGATGATATTGAGCCTGCAGGTGACCAGACATCACACAGGTGTTTTTCGTACGTACTGCTCTGCAGTGCTGGAGATTGTGAGGAATCGGTGATCCTCCTAAATTTTATCTGTGTAATTATATATTAAAAAAACCCCACAATACCACATCTGCAAAGTCACATCTTTCTCATAGTTAACTTTTCGCTGCTGTCTGTGAGTGTTTTGCCAAATAGTGGGTCCTCTTGCTGCTGGTTGTGTGGATGGACGTGGTGGAGGGTGGGGAGAGCTGTGTGAGGTGCTCGTAGTTCTGACTTCCATTTCCGTCATCCACCCACTTTGTCTCCTGGTTGCCTGCAGGTGTCAGTTGTACTAGAGAGACACGAACCTTCAAAAATCTTGACATGTGAGGGATCCAGCAGCAGGAATACAACTGCCTGCAGCTCTCTTTGGGTACACTTTCTGAAGAATTTCTTACGTTTGCATCCCCCGTCTCCCCAGCCAACACGGGAGCGTTTCACGAGCACTGTCTCTGCGCAGATGGGAGAAGTTCTGGTCCTTCCCAAACTCTGCGCCCGCCGCTTGCCCTTCCCTTGGCAGGAGATGTCTGAGGACGAGGAGATCCGCAGGGTGCAGGTGGACTAGAATGACGCGGTCATCCAGAGATGCCTCTGCTGGCTCTTCAAGCTTTTGTGTGCTGACAAGAGATTTCAGTGACCTTTAGTCCTTCTCATCTGGGCAACCCCTTTGTAATTCTGTGTCTGCTGATCATACGTGCATCACTGTCTCCTGAGCCTGTCTGATGTCTGTACTTTGGGGGAGATGTTAGCAAATTAGAAGAAGCGTAGAGGAGATCTTAGGAAAGGGATCTGACTCTGGAAAGCTGACACGACAGCTTTACGGAAGGTGGCAGCTTATAGAAGGAGCTCTAACGTAGTGCAGAAGGAAACAGGATGGTAGAAGCTGAAAAGAAAGCTTCAGACTACGAGAGCACAGCGCTGTGTTGTGGTGTTTGGGGTTTGCTGTTGGTTTTTTTTTTTTAATCTTGGGGCTATTTAACCACTGGCTATTTAACTCAGCAAGGGCTGAAGTGGGTTCCCTGCCTTAGGCATCCACTCTGGCCCTAGAGGCAGCGAATTGTTGGGACACTGGAGATGGGATGTGGTGGATTCACCATCCCCTGAAGTTAAAGAAAGATCTCGCGTTTCTTTCTAAAACACTTGGTCTAATACAGAGTAATGGGCAGGATGCAGAGATTCTGGTAATCGGCAAAGCAGGGTTAATACAGCAGTTTCCTGCATCCTAAAAGAACACGAACTGACAAAGCCTGGTATCCTCGAGCATGTCGTGTTCACCTTGTTCCATGACCCGCCTGAGCCGAGTGCCCACGGCTGTGGGAGCTCCCTGGGATGAGGGGAACTGACTGGATGAACATGGGACTCTTCCAGGCAGTAGCTGTTTGTAAAGTCCCTGCTGGGACCTGCAGCCTGAAGACCCAGGCCCACATGTGTCCTGAAACCATCAGCGGGCAGTGGAGGGAGGTGGAGGAAGACACAAGTGTTTGGATTTCGCAGCTGAAACTTTTTGAGGCCTCAGTGGTGAAGCGGAGGACAGTGACCCTGGTGTGTCCCTGGGAGCTTCTCTCCAGCCCTCTCTGAGCGGTGGAAGCTGTGGTCAGCACAAAATCCTGTCCAGCCTTGGCTCCGATTTCCTGCTGACTGGTGGTTAATGTCCAGTGGCTCGTCTTACTTGGATTGCGCTTAGTGTAGATGTTGGAATCCTTTATCTGTGCTTCTGCCTCACTTACCGGTCGGTGAGAGATTCCCCTCCCCAAGGCAAGTGATTCTGTTCCAGTCTGTTAGAGGGACTCATAGATCACAGAATGGTTTGGGTTGAAGGGACCTTAAAGGCCACCCAGTGCCACCCCCTGCCCTGGGCAGGGACACCTCCCACCAGCCCA
>VWZL01003802.1:228231-295419 GCA_013396915.1 Stercorarius parasiticus
CTCGCTTTTTCCTCCACACAGCTGCCGCCTCCTCCTTTACGGACAGGAGGGCAGGTTAGATGAAGTCCTGCTCAGGCAGCTGTGTGTCGCCTGTGTTCCTCCTCACTTGCCTGCACCCTGCGCAGGGTGTTGCACTGCTGTTGACTGCGAGCAGCAATCGCTGCTGCCCATGGCCCTGCATCTGCAGAGAGGTTCAGCCCGTGGAAGCTCTGGCTCGTGCCTGGGATGTTCGCCTGTTCCCAGTCTGTTCCCAGCCCTGCTCCCGTGGGTGCACGCAGGCTGTTGGGGCGTGCACGGGCGCCGCGGACTGTCCCTGGATGGTGACCGGTGGTTGGGCCCCAGCTGCACCTCCCGTCATTTTAGGCACCAGGTTGAATCGCCTGGCTCTGACTGAGCCCCCTGGGCTGGGGGGAGAGGGGAGGTGCTGGAGCTCGCGATGATGTGCGGACTCGGCTGCCTTTTATCTCCGTGCACCGCACCGGCACCGCGGCTCCTGGACGAGACTCATCACCCAGCGCTTGCGCCCGCGGGTGCTTCGGTTGGGGAACCGGGTTAGCAAAGATAAACGTGGGCTGGACTTTTTGTGACCGATGTGATGGGTGGACGTGTGAGAGTTCGGACCTGTGTGAGTCAGAGCGTAGGGCACAGGGCCGAGGCTGCCCATGGTCCGGGTGGGGTGTGTTCACAGCAGCAGGAATCTCTGAGATTTAGGAATTGCAGGTTGCTGTGTTGGTACCTAATCACCAGCAAAGGTGGAAATGGGCTATTTTCAGGATTTTCTCGTTGCTGCTTTTAGTACTATTTCTGAGCAGGGATTATTGACTAGTTTCCACTTTATCCTTCTGAGGCAGACACTTCTGTAGCCTTCAGCTCATCCTCAGACTTCATCTTTATGATTGGCCTGTCCGGATCCAAGGGCTGTCAGATGTGACTGCTGTTGCGTTACCGTCTGTTGCTGGCAGATTGGAGGAAGAGGAAATGAGTGGGGGAGTGTGTGTGTATTGTATATTATGCAAGATGCACAGCACTTCACCCATTTTTTCCTCCTTTTTTATTTATCTGGAATGAATCATAGAATCATAGAATTGTTAGGGTTGGAAGGTACCTTAAAGATCATCTAGTTCCAACCCCCCTGCCATGGGCAGCGACACCTCCCACTGGATCAGGTTGCTCAGAGCCCCGTCCAGCCTGGCCTTAAAAACTCCCAGGGATGGGGCTTCCACCACCTCTCTGGGCAACCTGTTCCAGTGTCTCACCACCCTCAGGGTGAAGAACTTCTCCCTAACGTCCAGTCTGAATCGACCCATCTCTAGTTTTAATCCATTCCCTCTACTCCTACCGTTACCCGACATCCTAAAAAGTCCCTCCCCAGCTTTCTTGTAGCCCCCTTAAGATACTGGTAGGCCACTCGAAGGTCTCCTCGGAGCCTTCTTTTCTCCAGACCGAACAACCCCAACTCCCTCAGTCTGTCCTCACAGGAGAGGTGCTCCAGCCCTCGGATCATCCTCGTGGCCCTCCTCTGGACACGTTCCAGCACGTCCATATCTCTCCTGTAGCAGGGGCTCCAGAACTGGACGCAGTACTCCAGGTGGGGTCTCAGGAGAGTGGAGTAGAGGGGGAGAATGCCTCCATAGTCATCCCTCTATAACGGAAAGACAGAAAAAGCAGGGAGGAGCAGCATTGCAAACAGCCATCTCTGCGCTGCTGTGTCACTGCCAGCGCTGCTCTCGCTGTGCCGCTGAGGCTCGGGCGATCCCCAGATGCTGATTTTCATTGTGGGTGAGCTCTGAGCCCACCTGCTCGCAGGTACCGCCCCACCTCACCTTCTGTCCGGCACATCGGCAGCTGGTGATCATGGGAGTGGATCTGCTGCTACCTAACGACCAACTTTGTGTCCTGACTCTGGTCGCACGCACGTGTGAATCCTCCCCACACAGCGCTTCGCACGTGTCGCACGGCGCTGCTGTGCCCGAGCTGCCCCGGTGTCACACAGCTCACGTCTCTGCTGGCCGGCAGAGGGTGGCCCAGCCGAGCCTGTGCGCCGCAGCTGGATTTACAGGTGGCTGAGGTGCCCCCTGTGTTTTCCGAAAAGTCTTTCCATGTTGTGAGGCAGATGCTGATGAGCACAGGGGAGGAAGAGACGGGGTGGAGGTGTTGCAGGCTGAACTGTGCATATTTCTGCTACATCAAGTGAAGAGCATGGATGGGACTGGTTTTCATTTCAAAGTAGCCTGCTTTGGGGCACTTTCAGAATGCCAGAGAGAGTGGAGTCTGGGCTTCTCCCTCCCTTTCTCTGTCTCGATGCGATCAGCCATGCAGGGAGGGATGAGGAGCTGTGACGAATCCGATTGAATATGCAACACCAGGAGAACTCCCAGAGGATTTCCCAGCAGGTCTGGTATTCCACCTTGAAAGGAAAGTGGGCGGAACACATACAAACAAGAAGCTTTTCAGCCAAGACGTGACACCAGGCTTGTGGTAAGGTGCCAGTTGCACCCAGTGACAGGAGAGGTGTCTCTGTGGGAGTCTGGGGTCAGTCCTGGTGGATCTTTGCTCTTGCACATACAAATTCTTTGCAGCTACAGCAGCGTAACTGTGCATTGTGTGAAAAGCCATTTCTTTTGAGGCTTTTTTGGCCTTCTAGCTGCTGTTTTTGCTTGACGACCCCCACATTTTTGGTGAAAGAAGCAGCAGGCAGGGGATCCCTGTTCATGCGGGGCTGCTTTTGACTTTGTGCACTTCTGTTGTCTTCTCATGCAGGCTAGAGGCTGCCCATTCCCTGTCCGGAGCCATTCCTTTCCCTGCCCTTTGTCACCCTTTTCCATATCTTTACCAGTTGTGCTGTGACCTCTCTGAGCCGAGGGAGCTGACCTGCGCGCAGTATTTGAGATACTCTTCCTTTCCTGATCATCCCGGACGCTCAGCTGTGGTTTTGTTGCTGTTCTTGCGCAAAATCTAAGTCAAAACCTCATTCCTGAGGGGCAACAGGTCAGAGCCCAGCATCGCACATGCAGCTACTTCTGCTCGTAAGCAGACAGGACACACGTGCCAGTGTTTGATTTACCTGTTGCTCTCGCTGTGCTCAGTGTCACATGCTGTAAGCACTGGGAGCCATGTCCGTGCCTTGGCCCCTCTCCCCTGGGCTGGTGAGCGCCTTTGGACCTTCCTGAGCGGCTGAGCCCTGGGCTGTCCCGCTGCCGGAGTGGTCGGGATCCTCCCCGTGTTCCTAGCCGTTGGCAGCAGCATCCTGGAAGTGGCTGCGGAGGGTCCGTGGGCCCAGCCGGGTCTTCACGAGAGGTTTTTGCAAAAGCTCTCGCTTTTCCCCAGCAGCGCGGAGCTCCCCATGCAGCGCCAGGTGCCCGCAGGGAGCCCCGAGCCCCAGGGGGACTTGCAGGCTCTGGTGCCCCTCTGGCTGCAGGGCTGTGAGGATGCGTGGCCTGCAAGTGGAAGGGATGTCGGGGAGAACACCCGCTGCAGCTCCAGCATCGCCGAAGGTTGGATGTACTCAGTCTTCGTACCGCTCTCTTCTTCCCATGCCTGCTTTTGCAAGGCCTGAGGAGGAAGGACATGGTCACGCGTGTTGCCTCAGACTCCCCCACACCGTAGTGGCTGTAGCAGGAGCTGGAACTGGTGGAACCTCGCTTTGTGAGCATCAGTGGTGGATTTTGATGGTGAGCCATGCTGGTTTGTCTGGCGCAGCAGGGCAGACTGGGCCCTTCCAGTGGCCCATGTGTGCTGGCCGGTAGGAACATTCCCTCGGGACGGGTCTTTGGCTGCCGGTCCCATGGCACCCCAGCAGGGCAGCAGGAGAGGTGAGGAGATCTCTGCCCCCCGAGGCAGAGAAAGCTCTTGTAGGCGAAGCTGCTGGGAGTGCGTGGCACTGGGGCACCAGGCACAGGAACTTGTGCCGTGATTCATCCGAGTTTTCCAGGGCAGAGTTGTCTTTAGGGAAGGTTTGACAGGCCCAGTGTCCCGAGACGTCTCCCTGCAGACCGCTGGTCAGACTGGGGGAGCTGCTGGGGCCGGGGCTCTGCAAATCCCGAGCGGTGGATGGACACTCCGACTGGTCTGCGGTGGCCGGGGAAGGGCCACGGGACCTGGGTCCCCGGGGGATCCACTCACAGTGTGGAAATACTGCTGCGGTGAGCAGCCTGCTGGGATTAACATCCCCAGGAGGTAGGGAAGGGAAAGGGGAAAAGATCGGCCGGTGCTGGGCGAGGAGGAGGGGGGGCAAGGAGAGTGGGAGGGGACGGCAGCCATCGCCTTTCAGCTCTGGCCATCTGGGTCAGGGCCACTCTGCTCAAGCTTTGCATATCACGTCTCGAATCTGCTTACTGGGTACCGGATCCTGAAGCTCTGCTTAGGCTAAAAAGTCCTCATTAACATTTTGGGAATACATTAATTCCCTTCCTTTCCTATCCCAACCTGCTGACTTTGATTGGCACTATTTTTTACAATAAATGCTTAATTAAAGGCATAATGACTGTATAATGATTGTATTAAAAGCAAGATGATTATAAAAATCAGCTTAGCAGCTGGAGGCTGCGGGGCTGGAATAGCTCAGAGCAGAAATCAGTGCGGCAGTGCCGCACTCGCAGGTTGATTATCCGCAGCGTCTCTGCCGCCGTCGCACTGGCAGACCCCCGGCCCCCTCGCTCTGAGCACTGTGCGGAGATTCACTGCAGAAATGCCTTCTGCCTTGAGGGATTTCAGCCTGAGCCAGCAGTAACTGGGGGAAAGGCAGATGTGCTGTTGCTGCCTGCTGTGGGGATTACTGCAGGTGAGGAGCAGAGCTGTGGCATGAAGGAAGCTGCAAAACGTAATGCTCTTCTGCACCAGCACCAGCCGCAGCCTCAGGTCTCTGCTGGGCTCCGAGTCCCACAGAGTGGTGAGCCAAGTTCAAGGTCTGGGTCCTGATCTGCAGGGCCCACCACAGCCCCGACTGGCACAAGGAGCCCAGAGCTCTGGGCTAAGGCCATGGCTGACAGCACTGCTCCTCGGGCACAGTGACACTGTGCCCAGCCAGGGTGGGATGTGCCAGTTGAGGGACAGCTTGCTGCGAGCTCGCCAGGCTCCCCTCCTGCCCTCCCTGCCCCCTGCTCCGAGCAGCGCCGCTCCTCGATGGGCCACCCCTGCCGGCATGGGTACACGGTCGGTGTACGGCCAAACCGGGTCCTGTCGCCTCTGCTAGTGTGCACATGTATGGCCAAACCATGTCCTTCTCTGCCACTTTCTCTGGGCATCAAACGTGACAGTTGGGTGCATTGGCCAGCCTTGGTGGTACGTCCTTAAAGCACTGAGGAGTGTGACATGGAACTCGGATCGAGCAGAAATGACCCAGGAGAGGGAGCGTGACAAACCCCTGCAGAGCCTGTGGCTTGTCTTCTGTTGGACCATGTGCTGTGCTGCAGGTCCGTGCAGGGCCAAGGGCAGCGTGTTCTGGTCTTACCCCTTCTGTACGGGCTCCTGCCCTTCCCTTCTAAAGGCACTCAGGTGGATCCCATCTGCTCCTGGAGACTTTTCAGGTCCCCAGGCCTTGAGCTTAATTGCTTTTACCTGCCGGCATCCGAAGGTGCCAGGAAAGTTGCGATGCAGTCGGTGACAGATGGTGCAGGCGAGGGTGGTCTGAGCGTTCTCTGCCGTGCCAGTTCCCTCTTTGTGCCTGTTCTCCAGGTCGTGTCCCCATTCATCCATAATGATCTCATCTCCTCCACTGCTATATTTGAGCTCTGTGCCACCTCAGGTCTTGTTCGGACCCAGCCGTGCCTCTGTTCCTCTGCGATAGCTGGAGCCCCAAACTTAACAAGATACAGAAGAGGCAATTTAGAAAGTGCTCCTCACCCCAAACTGTTGCTTGTGGCATGCCTGGGTCAGGGTAGTCTGCGTGAAAAGCTGGAGGTTGCAAGTTTAATACAGCATAAACAGTAAGTGTGATGTTCAACGGCAGTTTTAAAAACAGTTGTAAGCTATTTAAGTGTACACTTACACTAAAGCTGATAAAGCAATGGTAGGAACCAATGTTGAGAGAAGTTCTGTTTGTTTCTTGATGTCTAGAGCTGCGTGCCTCTGAAGTAGACTGTGTCCATCAAAATGCAGGTTGTGTTTGTGGCAGAAGATGCCCTAGTGGTCCTAGGTGGGAAGCGCCGTGTCTCTGCTGGAGGCGTTCGAGCACAGGTTGTGCCTGAGGGCAGGAGCTGCCAGAGGGACTGGAGATGGTCGCTGGGTTTTATCAGCACCACCGTTCTTTGCCGCCGCGCCGGGGAGGCCGCGAGTCCGGGGCTGCTCTGCCTGGAGCGTGTGCCGTTCCTGGGGACAGAGGGAGGTGCAGAGCTGCCACCACAGCCTGTGCCTGGGCTGTCCGATGCAAAAGGCTGTGGGGAACCAGCGTGCGAACCTCTGCCAGACCCATCAAGGCTTGTTTGGTTGGTGTTCCTCTGAACTGGGCTTGGCAGCATGCTGGTCCCTCGCCCGTGCTGGTGGGCCTGAGCTCCCGGGAAGAGGACGAGTCGGGATTCCTGCTCCTCAGGCACACAGCGTAGTCCCCAGCGAAGGCAGCGCTTCTCTTGTTACAGACGGAGATGGTCCAAGCTTGGTGGAAGAAACACTTGGGTCAAGAACCCAGCACAACCGTACTGTCCTCAGCTTCCAGCCCGGCTGCACGTACCGCCAGGGCAGGTGGCTGCGGCAGCATTGCTCGGCCGATTCTTTGGGCCACTGTAAAAGTGAGTTGTCCCCAGGATTTCATCAGGAACAATGAGGAAACACACCCCACCCTCTTCTTTTCTTTCTAATACAGCAATGAAGGTTTTCCTTCCTTTTCGTCCTTTTCTGTTTTAAAAATCATTTAGGCATAGAGTACCATGAAGGCAAAATAGTAGGGTACCAAAAAAGTAGCGTCCATCATCTTGGCTTCTTCCTGTATAGGAAGCAGATCAAAGCGCCCTGTCCTCAGAGTTACCTTTAGTTTGGGGGTCTTTTTTGTCCCTTCCTCTTGGGATGATTTGCGTTTTCTGCCTGACTTGGAGGTCTGTGATCTGGCATGCTGAATTGCTGCCAGAGTCGCTCGGCTTTAACACCAGTTCCGCTGGCTTTGCTATTCCGACGATGCTTCGAGAGCATCCTTTCCTCAGGAGCCTCAAGACCAGGTAGCCTCCCCTGCGCGTTCGGTTCAGCGTGGCAGGCTGCAGCCTGGGCTCAGGCCAGCACGTGCAGCTGCAGCGTTCACTTTTTTCACCCATGACTGTTAATCATTCCAACAATTTCGTGGCATCACCGGAGGCTGCCATGAGCAAGCCAAGGCAAAGGCTGTACGGTATTGGGCTTTTGACGTGCTACACTCAGATGTTCTGTGGCCAAGACTAAAAACATCTTAAAACCTGCTGTGGTGCGGTGGTAGCTTTAAACTCTTAACGTTTAGTGAAGCAGTTCAAAAGGGGGTTTTTGGTCTCTTCTGCATGGTCTGAATATTTGCACTCCTACTTGCGATCTTAGCCCCTACTGTGATTCAAGGAAAGAGAAGTTCAGAGGCAGGAATTCTTCAGTCTCTGTGTTGTCTTCTTTATTTGAGGGGGAAACATTATTCTGCTGCAAGAGTGAACTTGCATAGTAGACTCTGAAGCTGTCCTAAACTGATCATTTGCACTGATGGGTTTTTGGTCAAGGTCTCCACTAAGATTAATCTGTCTCTGGTCATGGAGAGCACCTGCAAACTGCAAGAAATGGGTAGAAGTTCTCTCCCCGGTGGTGTAGAGCCTCTAAGGCGGGTAACGCTTCGACAGCAGACTTGCTGGGGTCTACAGCAGGGAGAAGTGCGGAGTGCCCTCGTTAGGGAGAATGACGCACATACGAGGGGCTGGGAGAGGGTCCAGCCTCGGGATATGTGTAGAACTTTCTGTTGGAGAGCAAAATGCTTCCCTTGATGAATCAAAATTGCACTGGGTTGTGCTTCTGTTCACGGGCAGTGTGGGAACGGCTCATTGTCCACGCAGAGTTCTGCGGCGTGTTTTGAGGTCCGTGTCAGTGCGGGTGTATTCAGTGGGATGGGGGATGCGTTTTTGGAGTGGAAGACCTCTGTCTCCACGCCTGGCTGACGGGAGGGCTCCATTCCCGTGTTGCATGCAGGCTCTGGCTTCTCATCTGTTGTCAGTGAAGGGGCAAGTAGTGTCTGTTGAAGGCTTGTTCCAGTGTAACCGGGGTCAAAAGCCTCCCCAGAGCGTTTCAGTGGAAGGTTATGAGGCTGCTGGACAAACCATTTTTTCTGTTCATCAGGGGGCCCCATATGAATCTTTCCTATTTTCCTCAATTTCTTTAGCTGCCAACTTGCCTCTCCCTTGGTTTTTTGTTAATAAACCCAAGTGAAATCTGTTGTTGTGATGAAAGGACCCTGCAACATCTGCCAGATGGATTGTACGCAGCCAGTTTATTAATTTGATGAGGCATTTAAAATCAGCTTTTATAATTGCGTTTTAATTTCAAAACAAATAAAGCAGCTGTGCAGAGTGAAAAGTTGGGCTATTGTGGCGTACACCAGGGGCTCGCTGACTCTAGAAGTGCCTTGGATTTTACAGCTTGACCCTTCGGGGACCTGCGAACTGCATCAGGTGACGGGGTTGGAGAGTCCCCCGCTGCTGGGAGTTCGGAAGGCTGTAGCCCCGTTGTGCTGGTACCAGAGCCTGCACCTTCCCAGGCCCAACATTCCCGGGACCCGGGTGGCACAACTGGTGGGCTGCTTCTGGAAAGAGGGTGCTGCTGCCGTTGGTTCACAAACACTCCTGGGATTTGGGTGTCAAGAGCGTGAGTGGTTGTGCACTTGAGAATACGTAGCCCGTGCATGTGCTCGGGCTTAGCGGCGTGTGTGCCTGCCCTCGGGCAGTGTGCTGGGGGGTTGGAGTTGAGCCGGGAGTTAAATGGGCTCAGAGCACAGGGTTTAAGGCCGTGTGAAACTTTACATCGCTTGGCTTACTTCCAGTTTTGACTACGTCCCAGTACAGAGACAGGCAAATTAAATGGAAAGGAGGAGAAACCTTTCCTAGTGTGGGAAAACAATAATAGGAAGAAACTCGGAGCCTGATAAGCTCTGGAACAAAGTGAAGGTCACAGCGCGATACTGCTGCTCAGATGAGGGACTTGACCAAAAAATGGGTCAGTTGCTGATGATTTTTCAGAGCTCAGCAACAGTAACTTACAGCTGACATCATTGAGCAAAACTGTGCTGTCGGCACGGTTCTGGCAGCTTCCCTTTTTCTGGGTCCCTGGTACAGCAGCAGCTCGGAAGTGAAAACCGTGGTTGAGAGACGGTGTCATCTCCATGTTAGCCTCAAACAGGCTTGGGTGCTTTGTTTAATACCCAGGATACACGTGAGGTTGTCCAGGACATGGCGTTGTTGCACAAGTTGAGGCAATTTTTGCTTTTTGCTGGGAAATTATTTTGGAATAAAACAGCCTAGAGACCCGTGTACGACTGAAGTACCCGATTCCCCTTGACTCGGTCTTGGATTACAAGTATGTGGTGGTGCTGTTTCCACGATGTGATGTGCGTCTCGTCATGGAGTGCGGTCAGGGCACCTGTTCCACTGCTTTTCAATTTGTCACCTTCTGGAGTTTGTCTTTGCTTGTGAAGCATCTCCCGGGGACCACCTCTGCTGGGGACGGGTTGGGTATAAACTGGAACAAGATCTTAGCAATGCGGTCGAGTTTACGGCTTCAGCCACGCTTGGCAGCTGCGTATTGTAGCTGTTCTGGACCTGCAAGTAATCCTGCGTGCCTGGGGATTTAGGAAGCCCTGAAGCCTGGTGGCATATGGACAGCAATGGTGCTATCGGCACCAGGGTCCCAGATGGTCATCCTCGTGGATTGCCGAGCACTGCAGGTATGCCGCTTGCAGTCATGCATCAGGTGTGAGAGAAGCAGGAACACTGCCTCCGCCTTTCTCCCTCACCCCTGAGGACATCTCTCATGGTCAGGGTAGCTTCAGGGTGTCCTTTCCGTCAGGGTGGCCAAGGATGGTCTCTGATACCCAGGTCTGGTGCCCCTCTCTGGGTGTCAGCCACGTCGCTGTGCTGCCGGTTGCAAAGGCACGGTGCGATGCCCCTGGGTTCTGCGATCTGCCGTACCTCGGGGCTCAGAAGTCTCTGCATTCAGATTCTGTATCTGTCCCCGGTGGCTTCCTGATAGTCATTTAATAGATAAAACAAGCAGAACGGCTTTGTCCCTTGTTTGTAGCTCAGGACATAAGATGTGAGTTCCGATGTTTTTCTGCCCCTCAGGGGGCTGAAACTAAATTAACCTGTTATCCAGGAATTTGGCCATGACAGCTCCCAAGGACACGGCAGTGCCTGAGCGCGGCTGACGGGGAGCTGCAGGGGCGCAATCAAAGGGAACGCACCGGGGTCCCGTGTCTCACAGTCAGCAAAGGAAAGGGCCAGTCCGAATGGAGCCGGAGTGGCACAGAGAGAGCTGTGATAAGCAGGTTTGTGCTGGAGCATTAGGGAGGGTCCCGGGGAGGACCAGGACTGTCCTCAGACGCCGCCTGTGCCGCTTGCAGAGGAGTGCTGGGAAGAGCAGGGAACTCGGGCACTGCTCGGGAGTCAGGATCTGATGGCACCGGTAGAGGAAGTGGGAAACCCTGGTGGTGAGTTACGTGAGAGGGACCTCAGCAGGGTTTGGCGTGGGGGTCCGAAGGGACGGTGACCAGAGTTGTGGGTGGGGGTTGGTATGAGAAAGCCTGTGAAAAATGAAATTAGGGGTGATACACACCAGGAAGCAGGGCCTGCAGGGTTTTCCTTGTTGCCCTTTAAGCTGTTATTTATCTTCGTGTGTTAACTCGTCCCCAGCACAGCAGAATCTGAACTGAAAGTCACGTTCGCGTACAGCAGTAGCTGCATCGAATAGCCGGGGTCCGTTCAGCTTCTCCCCTCGTCAGGGACTTCGCAGCACCGTGAGTGCCGGCAGCAGTCATGTGCTTGACTATGAAGTCGCTTGTTTGTTTGATTTTAATGTCCTGGAATAGACGATGGGTGCAGTGTGTTAGGAACTTCTGAGTCTGTGTCATTAGCTCTGGGGTGACAAATGGAAAATGTGCAAGTGAGACCTCCCGACACGGGAGCTGGCCTGCGCGTGGAACTGGTCAGCAGCTCTGGTACGCACCCATCGCGTGTCTTCGTCTGGGAACAGGGGTAATAAACTGATGGGTGTGTTGGAGAAAACTACTGTGGCACCACTGTTGTAAGGGTGGAGAGGCCCCCAGGGTGGGCTCGGGTCTCCAACAGCTGCTGCTTGACGCTGCCAGCCAGGAGGAGACCTTCCCACAGGGCTCACGGGTGACCCTATAGGTAGCCCTTGGGAGAGACCTACCCGGGGCCCGTTCTCTGGGTGGATCCTGGTCGAGTTCTCATCTCTCCTTGTAGTAATGGCTTTAGGCGGGAATAATGACCAAAACATTTCTTAAAAGATACTGACTGCAAAGGCCCGAGGGGTCTGCGGGCAGCCCAGGTTCAAGCTGAGCCCGTGCAGATGCAGTTGGCTGCGTCCTGCAGCGTCTCAAGCGAGATTTGGGGCGGGAGCAGTCCGCGGGCTGTGCTGGGCTCCGGGCACGCTGCCGTCCGCGGGACTCACCACGGAGAACCTAGCAGGAGGAACATGGCGGTGCATCCCTTTTACGGGAAAACCTCTGGTGCTGAAGAGAGATCCCGTCTTCCTCAGAGCAGGACGGGGACCGTGGCTCATGAGCAAACACTGTGGGAGCTGGGCCGGGGGCTGCTGCGGCCCCAGCACGTGCCAGAGGGAGCCCTGCACCAACAGAGCAGGAGAGGGAAATTGTCTTGCGAGGCAGAGCCGAGGAGGAAGATTCTGCTCGAGCGGTGAATGAGACAAGGGTTGGCCCGAGCCCAGCCTCATGAATAGATGAGCAGCTTGGGTGCCAGGAGTGACATTTCTAATAGGGAGGAAAAAATATCAAATCAAAGTGGGGCACATCTGTATCTGAGAGACTGTGTGAGAAGGCAACTTCTGGGATTACTCTGGAAAGGAGCCATCGCATGTCGGTGTGTAGGGGACTCAAGAAAGGGAAAGCCCACGGCCACCGTGGGTTGGGGTTGTTTTTCTTTTTTTTGTTTCTTTTGGCCTTGGAACCTGTGAAGCAAAGGAAAATAGGGTCTTCAGAAGGAACAGAGGCGGTAGGAACAAACTAAAGAGTTTTGAAGTCCCAGCTAGCCCATGTGATGTTGCTAGCCCATGTGAAAGGCAAATCTTGCTATCATCTGGAGTCCTGTCAGGTTGGAGACCTGCTTTGTGCTGGGCGACAGAGAAGAGCAGGACCAGATCCTGGAACTGCAGGCTGTAGAGTCAAACAGTAGAACAGCCGGCAAAGCAAATACGGGGTGCAAAGAGGTGGTCTTCAAGACGTGACACTGCTGAGCTGGTTCTGTATGTAGGCTTTAAGGGTTAAATGGGGTTGAAATGAATGGAAGGAACACAAGGACAAAAAGCGTAGTCTTTGGTCAGGACAACTGCCTTGTCATTTGCAGCTGGCTGGGGTCCATAAGCATCATTTCCAAAAGGAATTTTCCACAAGACCTGAAGAATGCTACAGTGGATTCTCCAAGGGAGAAGTTTGGAGGTACGGTGGGGTATGTAGGAGGCAGCAGAAGATGGTCTGGAAGGCACGTTTGGAGATGAGTAAGGGCTGTGAATGGGGTGGGGGAAAGTAGGGTCAGGTCCATGGTAGAACAGTGGTGGAAGGTGGATTTGTGCCTCAAAGGGGAACGTAGGAATGTCTGCGTTTGCTGTAAGAGTGGAGAGGGAGCCAGGGGAAGAACCCTCAGCAGGGGTTGAGAGGAAGCCAAGATGATTTCAGCAGCTGCTGTGGGCTTTTTCTCCAGAGTCCTGCAGCAGCAGGTTAGAGGGTCCTTGCGGGCAAACCCAGCTCGAGAATGTGCCGGTCACTTGGGCTTCCTTGTTCAGGCCGTGGAGCAAACAGCAGCATAGCACGACACTGGGAAACTGCGGTGGGACTTGACTGGCCAGGGTCTGGGGTCCAGAGTTGATTAGCTATGACTTCCTTCATTAAAGAAATTTTTTCCTAGTATGTCTTGTTTGTTAGTTTCTTCAAAGCATATTTAAGCATTTCATCTGCGCATCCCAACACAACTCGGTACATGCCTCATTACCATCTTTATAGCTATTCAAATTACCAGTGACCTTCAGAGCTGATGGCTGTGTGTATGAGTCGCCCAGCTTGCATCAATGATTTGTAGGCCTCAGTAGACCATTTATTTCTCTCCTCCTGTCAGCGCCAGCTTCTTCTTGACCGCTGTGGTGTTGCCCAGTCTAAGGCCCCCGTGGGAGAGGAGGGCTGCCGCAGGCAAGGGGGGCTCACAGGGAGCTCTGAGCCTGGTGCCGAAGGAGAAGGGCCTGACTTTGCAGAAGAAAATGAAACAGGCTTTTGGAGTGACTTGTCAGGAGACACCTGGAAGGACTGCCGAGAGATGGCATCCACATGTCAAGTCAGCCCCTGCTGAAGTCCAGCTGAATCCAAGCTGCTGCTTTGAGTGCTGTCCTTCCAGTGTGCCGGGCATGGGTTCCTTTAGAGTTCCTTGGCACCCATCTGGTCTTCTCCATGCCAGCCCAAAGCTCATGCTTTCCATACCTCATTTCTGAAGAAGTTGCATGTTTATATGCCAAGAAACGTTTGAATGAGCTGACTGAGGCTGAGGTACCTACCTTCTTCATCTCAGCCTTCACTGGTAAGACCAGGCTTCAGCAGTCCCAGGTCCCTGAAACCAGCAGGATAGTCCATGGTAAGGTGGGCGTACCCTCAGTGGAGGAGGGTCAGGCTAGGGAACATTTAAACAAATG
Source organism: Stercorarius parasiticus (assembly GCA_013396915.1). Classification (NCBI taxonomy): domain Eukaryota; kingdom Metazoa; phylum Chordata; class Aves; order Charadriiformes; family Stercorariidae; genus Stercorarius; species Stercorarius parasiticus. The sequence goes on from VWZL01003802.1 coordinate 242,086, forward strand.
GGACATGGGGCCTGATGAGAGGCACAGGTGAGTGCTGAGGGAGCTGGCTGGTGGCGTTGCCAGGCCACTCTGCATCATCTTTGAAAGGTCATGGTGGTCAGGGGGTTCCTGATGACTGGAAGAAAGCAAATGCCACTCCTGTCTTCGAGAAGGACAAGGAGGAGAGTGGGGGAACTCCAGGCTGGTGAGTCTCATCTTGATCGCTGGGAAGGTGATGGAGGAACTAAGCCTGGAAACCATTTCCAAACACATGAAGGGCAAGGTGGGGATTGGGAGTAGCCAGCCTGGATTTGTGAAGGGGAAATCCTGCTGAACCAAGCTGAGAGCCTTCTACAGTGAGGCAACGAGCTTGGATGAGGGGAGAGCAGTGGATGTTTTTTATGTTGACTTGAGCAAGGTTTTTATGTTGTCTCATGTAACATCCTCAGAGGCAAACTAGTCGAATATGGACAAATTTAAATTTTCCCTTTCATTAGAATAGACTCAGTTTGCTGTTACCTTAAAATCTGTGTTCAGCTTGATGCCAGACGGGCTGGAACTTCAGTCCTCCCAGTCCTCAAACAGTAGCAAATCTTAAAAAGGAGTACTATGGGACTGAAGAGCCAAGCATAAGAACACAAGAACAGAAGGCTCTGGAGAGCTGGATGAGTTCTCCGCCACAAAGGGCTGGTTTGGAATTTGGAAATACAAATACACTAGAAAAGTGAAATTTTCTATTGGGAAGTGTTAGCAGAGCTGCTAAAGCATGGACGAGAGCAGTGGGAAATAAGGTACGGGATTTGGGTCTATTCCAAGTTGTGACAACATCCTAACCTTTGGAGAGCAGGAGCGTTTGCATCTCAAGAGAAGGTCTGGAGAAGAGACTGAAATGAGTCTCCTGTTTGGCTTGTAAATCAGGCTTGCTCGTTCGTTTGTTTTTCCCTTGCTTCCTATAGGAGTAATGCCTAGATACAGGCAATCGTGAAGTTCCTCATCTTTGGGGAATTTGCCGTGGCTGGCATGGAGCAGTGCTTAATTTATTAATAACTCTGGTGTTTGGATTTAGCTGTGAATGACATATGGGCACTAAGGCGATGGGGGCAGGGATGAATCTGATGCTGTCTGTGAAGTGTTGGGAGGGAGCTGGATCGGAAAGGTAACAGCACATGGCAGGGTGTGGATGTGTCTGTGCCTTCTGCCAGTCGGGGTGTCGAATACTGTAGGAATTCAGGTGTTTATTTGTTAACTAATTAAAAAAAAAGAGTTGTCCACTCAGTTAGCAGCAGCAGAAGTCCCAGCCTGGCAGTAGGACTGTGCTCCATGTGCTGCCGCGTGCAGAACCACACATTCTTTTTTCCTGAGCTGGAAGTCCCGTGAATCTGCCTGCTGGGAGTTAAGCCTGACGCTGTGTTCCCAGCACGGGCACTTGCTGCCTTACTGGGAAGGGAAGGACAGCTTTGCCTCCCAGCCCGGGGCGGGCAGTGAACACCCAGAGCAGCAGGAGCGAGTTCCCGGAGGTGTTGGCCTCGGTGGAAGTACCACGATCACGAGGACTCCTGCGCGGTCGGGGCCGCTGGTATTTTGGATCAAGACAGGAAAAGAGAAAAGAAACCATTTTCCCCAGCGCCCTTTGACTTGGAAGGCCCCACGCACCACTGCCCTAGTGAAGAGAGCTAGTTACACGGGGATTTGGGTAGAGGTTTCCAGCTGGGGCAGAACGCGGTGCAGCTGACACGTGTGAGCACCGAAGGAGGTGTGCGGAGGGACCCCGGGGTCGTGGGGGACAGCAGGGTGACACAGAGGTGACAGGCAGCAGCGTGGTCCTTTGAGCACATGCTCCTGCCTCCCCGTGCTGCAGTGGATCAGGAGAGAGGAGCCAAGCGTGCTGGCCTCCATGGCCCTCGATGGCCTTCAGGAGAGACGCCTCGCCGTGCTTCAGCTGCGGGTGGAAGTGTCTCCATGGGGAGGTGACCTGAGAGGGTGGCTTTTTGGGAGTGGGAGCTCACCCTTCCAAACCAGGCGTGTCTGTGTGTTCCGCAGAGTGCCCGGCCCGTTCTGAGGCGATAAGTGAAAAAGTGAGGAGCAATGGGATCCTGGGAATTTTGCAGAATCCTTGTGCTGTGGTGAAGACAAGCAGTAACTGCCGTTTGTGTGGCTCTGACACCATGTGCAGCCACAGGATACTTGCATAGCCTTGTGGTACAAATTTTGTTATTACCAGACTCTATCTTGAGAGCTATTCCTACTGAGGACCGAAGATCCAGTGCTGGGGATTGTGTCGTACCAGTGGTCTCATTTGCTTGATGGTTTCTTGCATGTAAGGCTGAGTAACTGCTGGGCAGCTCTGTTCCTTCTGCCCCGTTGCAATGCAGACGTAGGAGAACGGGACAGTAGGGTTTCCCCACGCTTGCTGGTTGCCTCATCACTGTCATCCCTTTGCCAAAGGGCCTTTTTGGTAATCGTAGGATCATAGAATAGAATCATAGAACAGTTTGGGTTGAAGGGACCTTAAAGGCCACCCAGTTCCACCCCCTGCCCTGGGCAGGGACACCTCCCACCAGCCCAGGTTGCTCCAAGCCCCGGCCAACCTGGCCTTGAACCCCTCCAGGGATGGGGCAGCCACAGCTTCTCTGGGCAACCTGGGCCAGGGGCTCACCCCCCTCACAGCAAAGGATTTCTTCCCCAGATCTCATCTCAGTCTCCCCTCTTGCAGTGTAAAACCCTTCCCCCTCGTCCCACGGCTCCCCTCCCTGCTCCAGAGTCCCTCCCCAGCTTTGCTGGAGCCCCTTGAGGGACTGGCAGGGGCTGGGAGGTCTCCGCGGAGCCTTCTCTTCTCCAGGCTGAACCCCCCCAGCTCTCTCAGCCTGTCCTCCCAGCAGAGGGGCTCCAGCCCTCCCAGCATCTCCATGGCCCTAATCTGCCACAGGAGGTTCTTCATGTTTTATGGGGTCCTGCCTGGTGGCTGGAGGGACCATCCAGCAGCCTCCAAGGTCACCGCTGCCTTTGTGCTGGGTCGGGTACCCAGACTTGTCTGCAAACCTGCGGTCTCTGCCGCTGGGAGAAGCAGCTCTCTCTTTGACTGCCAAATTCACTTGAGTATGTTTCAGATCGTGGGCAAGCTCAAAATGAAGATGAAGTTTCTTCTATCAAAGCCCCAAGGTTAAGTTATGATGACAAAGCTGGAGAAACAGTCACAGGAAAAAAACACAAGATAAGATGCTGCAAGTTTAACATAGACTGGACGTCAGCCTTTTCCATCTCCTGCTGTCCAGGGGCTTGGGGGGGAGCTTAAGAGCCCAGTTCCATGTCCCCTCTCTGCACTGAGGGGTTTTAGAAGGCTCCTGAAGTTTCAAAGCAAGTCCCAGGAAACCCCACGTCTCCGTGCTAACCAAGGGGTTCTCTTGATGTGGGGGGCTTGTTTTTAAGAACTCGTTACGCAGGTAATGCTGAGGGAGTGCTTTTGAGATCGTTGACTGCAGGGACCCCGGGATGCTGACTCGTGTTTATTTTTTGTCTGGATGTGGAATTGCCATTACAAATGCTACGCCGTCGTCTTTTCCAAAGGATGTATCAAAACCTTACCACTTTTGGGTGAAGTGCAGCAGTTTCTCATGACCTGTAGCATTCTATAGGCGACATCTAACACATTAATTCACAGTCTGTTCCAGAGACCACTGTGTTACAGAGTTAGGGAAGTGTTGTGAGCCACGGTAACCTGAAAGCGACGTAACTGCTCTCCTTCCCCACTGTCTGGGATCAGGATGGTGCAATTAATTGGCTTTGTAAGTGCTTAAATTCAAGTGAGAGGTGCACATCAGCTGTTTTCTGGATAAAATAGGGGTAGTATCTGGATACTCTGGATATAATACATAAAAGGGGAGCGTGTGGAAAGATCGGTAATGATTCTCACTTCCCTTTTCTTCTCTCTTGCGGTGTGCGCATTTCTGTTCTCTTGGGTGCTGTGGGAATGACAGTGGTTTTTTCTGTGGCCATAGGAAATGGAATGGTCACAGCTGATGCCTTTTAAAATGTCCCAAAACAATCACGATCTTTCTTGCAGAGCCTGCTAGCATAAGGTGTGGGGGATCCAGTCGCAGGGAACTGGGAGATGACAGCTGACATCAGACGTACATTTGCTGGCAATGGTTTTCGCTTATTTCTGAAACCTCAGACTGCTTTGTAACCTCGAGCTGTGCTGGGTGGTCTGCTTTGGGCCCCGCTTCGTTCTTCAGGTGTAATAAGAAGTGCTGGGTTTGTCTGTAGCCGTTGGGCGGTTTGTCCCCCGGCTACCTGGAAGCCGTCCTTTCAGCCGGCAGTCGGTGGGCAGCTCAAGCTGGTAGTTCCCTGGTTTAATGGGGATGCTCCTGATGTGATTCTCCGTTAAAATCTCCTTGACTCTGAATTCATTTAAGCTTCAGAGCACGTTTCAAGACTTCCTTGCTGTTTCTCTAAGCTTTGAGCAAGTGAAAACAAGGCTTAATGGGTTGGGAGAATTTTGCTGTGTCAGTGAAGTACCTTCCTGTTTGCTGTGTCATTTCGAGTGAAACAGCCCTTGGTCTTGAACACGGGCCAGGCAGGACACCCCCGTTCTCGGAGTGACTTGTGTTGTCACCTTGGCCAGTTTCTTTCCCTCTCTGCGTCTCATTTTCCGTAGGGGGCAGTGGTGTCTCTGTTGCTCTGGGGATGTCAGAAGTTACCGTAGGTGGCATCTTTCCAGGAAATGGTTTTACCAAAGCCCACGTTATGGCTGGGTGCCCCATTAACAACCCTTCTTACAAAGATGGATGCTACCAATTCTCTGTTCCATTTTCGCAGCACACGGCTGCGTGATGGCCACTGTCTACACTGTCTCTCTTCTGGACGTGGGTCAAAGAAACTTTTGAAGGCTTCTTGAGGTGCTTTCTTCCTCCAGACCGCGCCTGACCCCAGACAGATTTTCTGTGCTCTGCCCTTCTGTGTTTCCTCTGCGTTAACACCATACGATGGTCGTTCTGGCCTTCCCTTTTTCTGGAGCCCTGCTCATCCTCACGTACCTCTTTCTTTCTCCCCACAGTGCTGAGTATTGGCGAAGGTGGCTTTTGGGAAGGAACCGTGAAAGGAAGGACTGGCTGGTTCCCGGCAGAATGTGTTGAGGAGGTGCAGATGCGACAGTATGATCCACGGCAAGGTAAGCTGCTTTCTTACGTCTGAGTGTCTCAGCAGACACACGGGACAGTCCCGGAAATTCACAATTATTCATTCGAAATTTCTCGCAGTCTCTGAGTTTGACCATTCTTTGCAATGGGCGATGGATGCACCTGCAGAATTGTATCTCGAGGTGTTAGTTCATGTTACTGGGTGCATTGGCATCCGGTAGCAGACAGGCTGGTCCATGGTAAGCGTGTGGGACTGTCGCGAGGAGAGCCGTCATCGGTCCCTTCTGCGGCCATCGCTGCTGTGGCGGGGGCTTCTGCAGGCGACAGTGGGTGATGGAGCAGGAGAGTGTGACTGTTGATCTGAACCTCCAACCCCACTTTACGTTGTAGGAGACTTCAGAAGAAAACGGTAATTTGCATGTGTTTGTTCTAGTCCAACAGAAAATATTGAAAATGGCTGTGACTCAGCCCTGGCACGCCTGCCTCTCCGTCTCCAGCGCCAGCCACCACCTAAGGGGAATTTGCTGTTCCTGGAGGACAGCGGTGTCAGGAGGAGCTGTGCCAAACAGTACGGTGTTGTCGGAGGTCACCGTGACTTAATGGGTTGTATCACCACAGCTTCCCCCTTGTCACGGACACCTGCCCGGGCAGCGTTCCCCTCCCAGCCTGAGGACTGGGTAGGAAACACGCCTGAATTTGTCCCAGTGTAGAGCAACTGAAGAGAACATCTGGATTATTTTTTTTCAATGTAGTACTTAGAAGAGGAGAGAAGTGGCCCTGATTTGACAGATTCAGTGAAGTTCACTTTGCGTATTAAATGAGCTTTGAAATTCACACAGCTGGATTCTGGGAAGTGAGATTGCGAATCTGGAAACAAAGTTGTGGAAGAGAAAAGACAATCAAAAAAATACAGTTCTCTGTTCAGCACAACAACTAGTTTTAAGTAGTTTCTGAAGCCTGAACCCACTTATAAAGTCTTTTCTTTGCTCTAATCCCAGTCCTTCCTGAGTGTTAAATGTACGTGTTGGCACCCTCGGGCATCTCCTCAGCAGGATTCCATAAGTGAGCCGCTAACTCTGTGTGTGCTGGGAGGAGGTTGTGGCAGGTCATGGGTGCTCTGGGACACTTGCACGTCCGTCCCTGCTCTCGTGGCCGTGGAGTGGGAGCAGAACTCCACCGGTAGCACTGCGAACCTGCAGGGTCTGATCAGCAAGGCTTTCCTCCCCCCGCCTCTGAGTTGGTTCCGCTGTTGGCTCCCCAGTCTGCAGTTCCAGCTCCTGTTCCCAGTGCTCGTTCGTATTCTTCCTTCAAGTTCTCTTCGTACGTGCTTCATCTCACTGCGCTGGTCGCCCCCGCCTCTGCGCTCTCCTGTGTTGTGAGCTCAGCTGTGCTCTGCGCCCGTTGGAAGTGAAGCAAATGTGTTTCTGTTGTGCTGGTGGGAAGCCCTTGATGCCAGTGAAGATTTGAATGGGATATTCCTCCTTCTTCAGGCGTGATTAGGGCTGATGAGTTGGGATTTCCACTGAGAAGGTCCCACCTTCCTCCCTCTCTCTCGTGCTGCTTTGGAGCTGTGCTCTGGAGCCATGTCAGCGGGCAGGGGCTCTCCTCTTGAGATGCTGAATAAAAAAGAGAATAGACTAATCGATGTGCCTTATAAGCCCTTTGGGTTTGCTGGGTGCTTTCTTGGAGGATGCTGCATGTTTGGGTTAAATTGGAGTTGTGTGGTGAAACGTGAAGAACAGATGGTGCTTTCACACTAAAGCTGGAGCAGAGGGATGAGCATTTTCCTCCAGTTGTCCATAGTGTTTAGGTGTTGCCATGTCCCCCGGCGTGGTTTTGGGGGTTGCTGACTTTTACTTTTCCGGACAGAGCTTGGGCACAGTTTTCAGGCACAGATTGTTTGCAGAAGGTAGTTTGGATAAGGCTACGGTGCTTGTGCACAGAGGAAGGTTTAGCTGCATGGACGTGGTGTTGCTCTGCCACTTCTCACCAAGATCAAAGAAAGAGAAGTGTCTATCTTCTGAGTTCCAGTATAGCCTGGCAGCTGACTGGGCTGTGCACTGGTGGAAAGGTTTTGGCCTGACGATACTTCGCTAGGGAGCAAAGCCACATCAGACTTGTGGACGTCTCCTACTGTGTTTATGGATTGAGGAGAGTAGCAGGGTTGCATGGCAGACTCCTGACTAGTCTCTTGTTGGAACAGATTGAAGATGACTGTGGCAAGGATGAGAGCAGCTCCGGAAATTCATTGTGATCTTCATTGAAATTCAGAGAGAGCAACTTTTGGGGCTGACATTTTGGAGACGGTATTAGAATGTTCCCTTAACCTGCATGTATTTTCATCCTTTGAGGGAAAAGGCCATGAGCTGCATATTGATCTACCTAAATGAGCCAGGTTCTTCTCTAAGGGTGTCTCTGGGTCAGCACATCCCTCCCAGGTCCCAGTTGGTAGACACTGCAGCGCTTGTTGACTGAAGGAAGATGCCCTGTTGCCCACCTCTGTTACAAGCCCCAGGGCAGAAACTTAAGTTTCTCACTTCCCAGTCTCCTGAGATATCTCCTGTCTGTAGAACTAAAGTCCTTTGGGGCCTAAACAGAGTTTCTTTGGTAAATAACTCAAACTTTCTATTTGTTCCAGCTGTATTTCTTCTAGCCCTGTTGAGTCAGAGATCTCTGCTTTTGCCCATCTTCCCATAGAGTTGGTCCTTCTTGTATCATCCTGACATCCTGAGAGGAGATCCAAATTCTAGCTCTCAGTTCCATCACTTATTACCCACTTTTATTCCTGTCTGCATCTCCGTTAATAGCATATATTCTACTTAAGTGGTGTGTCGTTTCTGTTGGATTCAAGAAATTAATCTTTTTGTGCCTTCCATGTGGTTGAAAGAGGCCTTGTCTTTCTGCCAGTACAGGATCAAGCTCTTCAGGTGGTCCTCCCAGCGGTTGGTAGGCTGAGATCTGTGGGTGTAAGAGCCTACATGCAAACGCCAGCTGGTCAGATCTCCCTGTCTCTGGGCCCATTATGAGACGGTGGGGCGTAGACCTGCCTTTGGGCAGTGGGAGTCCCTCCCCTCCCATCTCAAGCTGCGTCATGCGATTCTGCACAGGAATGTCTTTCGCTCCCCAAAGAGAGACACTGGTGGAGCTTCGGACCGGAGGGACTTTGCTCCCACTCACACTTGTTGAGCAGCCACCTGGAGCTTCATTCACGCTTGCAGAGGTGCTGTGGAGTGTCACCAAGGGATGTGACAGGTACCATGGGTGGGCAGCACTTGCACAAGTACCCGAGAGACTGAAGATGTGTCTCCAAGTGATGCAGGAAGGTGATCTTTCACAGTGTGAATGATGTGGGGCTCTGACTAAAATGAAACAGAAAAAGAGGTTGTTTGTCAGCGACCGTTTTTCAGCATGTCCAGCCCATATGTGTGTCTGCCTCCTGCTTTCATTCCTCTCTTCCTCGTGTCCCCAAGGACCACGTAGCTCAGGGTTTAGAGAGCACCAGGTCACTGAGCATGAGCTGCATGATGTGCGTCATCAAGGACGGGAGGAGGCACGTGGCCCTGGAGCTTGTGCTGGAGCGGGAGCCCTTTGCCTGGAGTGGTGATGCCCCAGGCACAGGCGAGGGGTGGTTCCCAGTGGTTCCCAGTCACCTGCCATTCAGCCACTGGAAGCATTGAGAGAAGGGGTGCTCGGGGAAGGGGCTCTACCCAAACGTCTGGTCCCTCAGAAATCAAAGTGGCTTTAAATCAAGAAATGAGGGGTGTGGTTTGGGTAGGCTGCTATCTGCATCGCTAGTTTTAGTACAAGAGGAGGAAAATCAGATAGATGTTGACGTATCTTTGCCTAAAGGAACGCAGGAGAGGAGGCGGGTGGACAGGTGAAAGCAGCAGCAAAGCAGACGACCTGCTCCGAGGAGAGGCTGTCCTCTGCCGAGGGGATGATGGTGGCCAGTGAGATACGGGTGAGGTGTTTGGAATACAAATGCCAGCTCGTGAGTGCGAAGGGGAAGAAGCTGAGCCAAGTGATTTGGTCAGTCCAGGAGCTGCTGTGGGCGAGAAGAGGCCAGAGCAGGACGTCTGTGCTTCGGAGGAAGGGAGGGGGAACGGGGAAGCTGAGGCAGGAGTGTGTGTGATGCCTGGACTGTGCAGAAACAGAGAGAGGACAGAAACATATACCATTACATTGCTTTGGAAAATGAAGGTGTAAGATACAGATAGAGTCTAGATTTTTATATTTGGTAAAAGGGAAAAATGTAGTGAAGTAAATGGAATTGACTATCTTCAGTGAGTTAAAATAGAGGTGGAATTTTGAGTGAATATTTTAAGCCAAAGCTACAGAAACCTGCCCTAATATGTATTCCTGGCAAAACAGAAGTCTTGCAGGCAGGGAACCCGAACGCGATTGTCCCCAGGCCTCTAGGAATAAGCAAAGCTCTCAAAGAACAAAGACTAAGATTCATCTGCAAAAAAATTGCATCAGGGGGATCTGAAATAATAAATGTAAGATGCAATTTGACAGAAACTTGGCTGCGCTAGACAGTGAGATGTTAAGAGGAGTAATGGTACGTTCTTCATCTGTACAAATAAAAGAGGAAGGAAAGAGGATGTAGAGCTATTAAGCAACAAGAATGAGATAAAATCAAAGTTAGTTAGATAAAGGTCCAAATCTACCAAACAGTTCCCTGTCAAAACGGGCACGATGTTGGATGGATGGGCTGTGGTGGGACTGATGCTGCCAGCTGGGGAGAAGAATGTCAGGGCCCTGAGGGCACTAATGTGCCTTAATGTCCCTGACCAGCTTCACCTGGGCTCTCCTCCCACACCACTGGTCCCAGGAGCTCTATTTAAGCTCAGCCGTGGCTTTCAGTCCCTGCTGGAGCTGCGTTGGAGGAGTCTTGATCTCCAGCTCAGTCATGGTCATGTCTGTGGACCCTCCTGATGCAGACCCTGACCCATGGACTGATTCCCCAGCTTGACCTCGGACCTGCCTCATGTCTGTGGACCTGCCAGTGATCGTTAGACCTGTCCTTGACCCCGACCTGCAGGTTGGCTTCCTGGCTTGTCTTGAGACCTGCCCCATTGCTGGGCTACTGCCCTGTGAGCCAGACTCCTGGTTGGACCAGGCCACCATCCCTGGGTCTGTCCTGCTGGCCTCACTTGACTCGTGGCCAGCGAGACCCCTGCGCTGCTGGCTGGGGGTCTCCTGGGTTCCTGGCCCACCTCCCTAGGGGAGCAGCCCTGCCCTTGCAGCGCCCAACAAACGCATGACAACAGCGTTCTGAAAAAATAATAGGGAAAATTACTGGCACATTAGCAAAGGTTTCAGTGGGGTAACGATGGACCTTGTGTCGGGGAGCGCCCTGGGCAGCCCCAGTTAAGGTGCTCTGAGTTCACTGGCCCAAAAGTGTTTAAAACGGATTTTGAAGGAAGAGGGAGACGGGGGAAGATGGGAAAAGGGATAGGACAGAACAGTGTTTATCCAGGAACACTTTTGTGCTGTAGGAAGCTAAAGGGGACTGACTGGCTGTGTTGGCTAAGGAAACGTCATTGTTCCACCTTGCTTGGCTTTCAGGACAGTGTCACATGGGAAATTATTGGTAAAGTTTGGGGAAATGTGGGGAAGCGCTGGAAATCTGACATCTGTCACTAGGTGATAAATGATTTCACCTCTTGAATGCTTTCAGTAATAGCTGTGGCCAAAAGAAAACTGAAATGTGCTGCTACTGTTTCCTTGTGACGTCTTAAGAGGTGAGAACGTTCTACTTTCAGAGCTGGATGAGTTGGCTTAAGGAAAATAGGATGGAATTCAGCAGGATAAAATGCAGGATCTTGCACTTACCAGAAAATCTTCTCAGTAGTTACACGCTAATAATTTACTTCTTGAAACAAGGAGAGGAGGCATGTTAGTGGTTGAGGAGACGACTGCAGCGTCGCGTGTCTGCCCGGCATGGCGCGTACACGGCGTTTCCAGCGTGTGGGAGGTGATGGCAGCAGGAGCTGTTAACATCTGAGCTGGAATTGGTTATTCTGATCACTGTCCGTGGCAAATGGGATTCGCATGGGTCTTGTTCTCCTCATGCGCACGTGCTGCTGGGAGCTGTGCTGCTCTAATGAGAGAAATGCAAAATGAGGGCAGCCTCCCTGTGCTCGGTGAGGAGCCAAAGCCTTGATGGTGGGATCCCTTCTTGGACGGGAGTTGAGGAACAGCTCGTAGGGCCAGGACTCTCTACGTGCTAAGCTTGCACACACAAATCTCAGTAATATCATTACGGAGTATTTGCAATATATCAAATTAAATGTGAGTATTAATTTTTCAGGACCTGAGTTTGTCAGTTGTTGGACAACTTTCTGCTGAAGTTGGCAGTGGAATGGCTGCGCTTCTGCTTTGAGCACAGCTCATTCTTGCTTTGGGTTAATTACAGAGCAGTCCTGAGTCTGTGGTCCAGGGCAATGTTGGGAGAAGGAAACTGCCGTTTTAGTTAAAATCGCAGACGAACATTTGGTAACTGTAGTTAAGACAAAATAACTGTTTGGGATAGGTTGCAGGCAACGTCAAATGTGTGTTTACGTGCTGTACTTTGGAATGCGTCAGTCCTGTGGTAGTGTCAGTGTCCAAGTTGGGCTTGTTTCACCCTGAGCTATCGTCTCTCTCTCCCCTGACCCTCACTCTCTCGAATTTTTCAACATCATCCTTTGGGGCAGATCCTGATGTTCCAGTGTATTTCAGCGGTGGAACAGACGTACCCTGCTGTGCAGAGCTCGCTGGGCTCTCGGGAAGCGACACCCAGAAATTAAAGGACGAGCTCGGCTGTGTGAAGCAGAATGTGCCAAATGCTTCGATGCATATGCGCGAGCAGCCTGTTGTCACAGTAACTTGTCGGTGGACTGAGAGAAGGTGTGAGAACGGAGCGTAAGCTGCCCTGTGCACCGCAAGCCTGGGGCCTGGCCTTGGTGGGAATCCAGGACTGTTGGGTGTCACCTCGCTACTGTTTGGCTCTCTCGAGTTGTGTGTCTTTGGAGAGCTGCTGTACCGTCTCCTCGAGGAGGCGTTCTGTGCTGTTTATCTGCTTCCACGTACAAATCTGCCTTTGTGGAGAGAAATGTAGGGAGACTCTTTGCAAACTCAATCTGTGCTGGTGGGCTGAAGAGCGCGTGGAGATGTACGGGGTCTGGGTTTTCCTGCGGCTGCTTCCCCGCTGCCCAGGGACGGGGGGAAGCCGAGACCGGGATGCTCTGGCAATGCCCTGGGTTGGAGGCTACAGGAGGTGGGTGCGCTGCAGGTACCCCGGCTCTGTGGGATGGGGGTTCTCAAAGGACAGGCAGGTCTTTGGCACTGGGGCATGTAGGGACGCAGCCCGGGAAGACTCCGATGCCAGCTGTGGAACTGACTAAGAGCTATGGCTGATCCTGGGTGTGCAATAACCGTGGCATGAGCGCCGCCTTCATCAGGTCTTCTCCTTTTTATCTTGCTTGGATGCCTGTGGAAGGATGTGGGAGTCAGTGGTGTCCAGGGAACTGTCTGTTTTGCATGGCAAAGACCTCTCCTTACTGCTCCTTCTCTGCCCATTTATTTGTGGCAAGATTTCCAGTTGTTTTCCATCATCATAGCGTCTGAATTACTCATACAAGAAACCCTGTTAACCAAGTTCTTGGTGGACTTAGTCTTTGACATTTCTTCTTTTTCTGAGAAAAGAAAAATAATTTTAAGGGTGTAATACACCCCCCTCATATGACGGGGACGTATTTAGTCACTTCCTTGGTACCTGGAGGTAGCAGTGGAGGTGGTGGAAGTGTTACCACATCTTCCCGTTGTGGAAAGTCATTCTAAAGAAAGAATTAGGAGCTTGAACCACCTCTTGATCAAGAAATGAGTTTCTTGTGTAAGAAATGTTTTTAAACTGGAATAACAATTATTGGGTGCCTCAAATTATTTACAAGTCTAATAGTGAGGGCGTCTTGCTGGCTGGGCCCATCCCCTCACTGTCTCTCCTGGTGGCCAGTGTAGACACTGGAAGAGCAGATGGTGTAACAACATGATTTAAAAAAATGACTAGTATCATTTGTGAACATAGCATGTTTGTTTCTGAATCATCCGTTCCTGTATCGTGTAAGAGACATAAGTATTTCCCAGCCTGATACCTCAGAGGCACCAGAGCCCATCACCATGGAAGAAGATGAAGGGCTGGTGCGCGTGCTTGGCCCCAGTGGTCTGACCCTGGGTCGTGCGGTCCATTGCCCAGCCTGAGCTCTGCCTTCCTCGGGAGAGCAGGGCTGGTCCTGTCCCCGCTGCCTGGGCTCCGGGCGGGAGGTTGCAGAAGTCGTTGGCTGTTTCTTTTGGTAGAGGGCACTGTTGTTCTTCACTCGGCTCTGATGCCAACCTCAGGTGATGCAAACGCGTAGGTTGCAGAAGAGAAGGATTGTGGAGGATTTTGGTACCTTAATGAAACACAACTCTCCAATTTCCTGCAGTGAATTGATCGTCTCCCTCCTGGAGGTCTGCACCAGCCTTTGGGGAGGTCGGCTTGTTTTGTTATGGTACCCATTTCGTAACTTTATCTCTGTGTGTCCTGCATGTGAAGGGACGAGTTATCTGTTCTACCTTCTCTTTTGTTTTCTTGGTACGTTACGGTGTCTGCCTCACCCGCTGGTGATCCTAAAGCAAGCCTGGGGTGGTATTGATCTAACGGGGGATATAGCCTCATCCGCAGGGAGACTGGATGGTGTGTAGAGCAATGGCATGGGGTGATAGTCCTGCAGCTGAGATGCTGGTGGTGTCCCCTGTGGCCATTTGTATGGGTTGGGTCTCGTTGGTTGTAGGGGTTCGCATGTAGCACCCACGTACCTTGTTGTGACTTGGCAGTCATTGCTTTTGGCAAATCCCTCGCGTTTTGAAGAAACACTGCACAAAGAGAGGAAATACAGACAGCAAGAAATGGGAAAAAAATTGTGTCAGCTAAACTTCCCAGGGCTGGACAGGAGAAGCCCTGGCCGAGCAGCGAGCGCCGAGTCCGAACACTGCGGCTTTTCTGAGCGGGTGCTTTGAGTCCCTCCCTGGGGGGAAGGAGCTCCTAAGGAGGCATCTGCCTCGGAGCAGCAGTTTGGGAGTGAGAGCGGCACAAGCCCAGCCTTGGGAGCTGGAGCATCGTCTTGAGAGCGCCTGCAGGAAGGAAGGTCCCTCTTTTGCTTTTCCAGCTCTTGGATGTGGTGTTGCAGAACCATCAGCAGGAAGATGGATGTGCCAGTGCGCCACTGCAGCCGCGCTGAGGAGCGGGTCTGCACCTTGATGCTGCGTGACGAGCGCCTGCGCTTGGTGACAAGCTCAGAGGTGGCTTTCTCGGAGGATGCCAGGTGGCATCCTGGGGAGCAGCGCAAGGGCTGCAAACTGCCCTGCTGTGGCTCTGCATTTCACCTTCTGGCTCTGGGTTCAGTCCCCTCCTTCAGTCCGTGCCCTTAATGGTCCTGGGGAAAGACTTCACCATGAACGGAGCTGGAACCCTCCTTGGCCTGCTGGCCACCAAGTCATCGTGTGTGACCCAGCCAGCGTGCACTCAGTGCTCAGGCTTTGCCCAGGTAGACAGCCAACCTGAAGGAAGCTCCGAGCTTGGGACGGGAGGAGTGAGGGAAGCCAGGGAGCAAAAGCATGGATTTACCATGGACAAATTTTGCCCGGCATGCCTGATGGCCTTCTGCGTTGGGATGGCTGGCTCTGTGCACAAGGAGAGGCTGGTGGTTGTTGTACACCTTGGCTTTTATCAAAGCCTTTGACACGATCTCCTGTTCTATCCGTTTACTTCCACATGAAAGGTGATGGTAAGAGTCGATCTGCAGCCTAAAATAGCTTCCTTGTTAACAGTCAGAGAAACGTGTCTGGCTTTTGCCATGGTCTCTTGGCTGGAGAGAGATGAGGTGCTGGAGCGTGTCCAGAGAAGGGCAACGGAGCCAGTGAGGGGTCTGGAGCAGGAGTCTGGTGAGGAGCGGCTGAGGGAGCTGGGGGTGTTCAGCCGGGAGAAAAGGAGGCTGAGGGGAGACCTTCTCGCTCTCTCCAGCTCCCTGAAAGGAGGGGGGAGCCAGGGGGGGTCGGGCTCTTCTCCCAAGGAACAGGCCATGGGACAAGAGGAAACGGCCTCAAGTTGCGCCAGGGGAGGTTCAGGATGGATATTGGGAAAAACGTTTGCACTGAAAGGGTTGTCAAGCCTTGGACCAGGCTGCCCAGGGCAGTGGTGGAGTCGCCATCCCTGGAGGGATTTAAAAGATGGGTAGAGGTGGTGCTTAGAGATATAGTTGAGATTAGTGATGGTTTTTGTCAGAATTAGGTTGGTGGTTGGACTCGATGATCTGAAAGGTCCTTACAACCTGGGCAATTCTGTGATTCTATGACTTTCATCACTCGTAAGGTGACAATTCCCTGACAGAAAGGGAAATGAGAATTTCCTCTTCCGCAGCGGAGTGCGCGCTGAGCGTTCTGCAGCTGGAGTTGGGCACGCCGCACATGAGCGCGGAGCACGTGTGGGAGCGGCGGAAGAGCTGATAACAATAGAGCTGTAGATTGTGGAGCACTGATTGACACGGCCAACCAGCTGCCGCTGGAAAAGCATGCAGATTAAATCCATCTTCCGAGAGCTGGGCTAACCTCTCCTCTTCCCCGGGCCTCTGCACCGTCCAGCCTTACAAGCAGAGCTGCTTTCCCTCCAACGTGCATCGCATGTGACGCACCGGGTGGGAACGAGTCCTCTGGCTCGTTCTGTAACAGCATTTTAAAAATCTGCTTGATTTCTCTTTGCCTTTTCTGACATCCTTCCAGGCCTGATGCTGTCTCCATTATATTGCTGCTTACGTGAGGCTTCCCGCCTGCCTGTGCTGCCTTTAACCTTGGTCCCCTTTGTTTCTCTGAACTTTCCTCCTCTCTTAATTAATCTGCTGCTCTGCTGGCAGCTTCCTCTTGTGGTCAAGAATAAAGGTCAGCGTTATGAATATCCCAAGGTGCTACTTAGGTTTTAAAGCTAATATCCATTAGATTTGCTGATTTTTTCCCCTTCTCAAAGTGGGAACTTACAGTTTTTACGCTAGATTCTTTCCAGATTCACTTTTCCATAGCATTTCCGATATGCTATGGATAACATAGCATATGTTGTATAGATAACAGATCTATAACAGAACACTTCATACTGTTTCGACCACTCGGCGACAAAACCATACGTGTATCCTGAGTAGTTTAGTGGTCAGGTTTGGGTACTACAAATGTTCTGGGCATGCACAGAACACCCTCGTTCCTTAAAGTGGTGGGTGTGAGAGCACTGAGGTCACGCAGGGTGTACCCAGGAACGGTACAAAGTACCCAGATCTCCCGTGGCAGCTGTGCTTGAACCTCTCATGGCTGCCCTGGCACTCTTGGCCCCTCTGTCTCACTTGCACTCTGTCTCCAAGGAGTGAGGATGTGGTTGCCTTAAAGCACTCTTAGGCTGACATTTGAACTGTTCTGGATGCAAGGGAATTTGAAATAGAAAAAAGCAGTTGCTTAAAGTGGTTTCTCCTGGGCTGATTTGTTTAGGTCTCTAAAAGAAAAAAAAAAAAAGTCTGTAGCATTACTTAATTAAAAAAAACCCAAAAATGCACATCATGGCTATTTGGCCTCCTGCAGAAAGAGTTTGGACTCAGCAGAACAGTTTTATTGACGTTACACAGCGTAAAGAACAAGAGGCTCCCTGGAATGAAGATTTCGCTGCTGCTGGTCGCCTGGGAGGAGGTGCTGGCTGGGGGCTCTGGATGCTCCATCTCTCTTGTTTCAGCAAAGCACTCGTCTGCGCGTGGTGGACTCAGGCTTATCCGTGCCTTATTCCAGAATTCTTGACCAAAGTCAGTCCTTTTTATTGCCAGATGGACGCTTGAGCACAGGCTGGTTGTTTCCAGCTCTGGATTTTCTGCTGCTCTGTTGATGCTGTGTAAGTTGCCACAGTTGGTGTCTTCTGATCATTTTTGTTTTAGGCTGATTTATGTTTTTTCATTTCTGGCACTGTGTTTGATATTAGCTCAGATGGTGAGTTAGAATTTCTGTCTTTTTTTTTAAGCAACTGTATCATTATTCATTGCTAATATCTTCTGGTGCACTTTTCTACTATGCACTTCGCATCGTTCCAGTAGCTCAACAGTCTTAGAAGAAATGGATACAAATCCTTTCTATGAATAGATCCCCGCTTTTCTCTGTTAACTTTTTCATTTCCTCCCTCCTGGAGCTTGTAGCAAGTGTTTGTCCAGCTTCGGGCTGCTGGGCAGCTGGTGAATGGTCGAGGCCTCTTCACGAGGTGCCCGTCCTCAGAGCTGGCCGGGCGGCCGAGTCCCAGCACGTGTGTGAAAATGCACTTGGAGTTTGCTCCAGGGAGCTTTTTGGTTCGGGCAGCTGGAGTTCAAATGAGAGGGGTCTGAGTCTGGAGCCTTCAGTGGTGCTGGTCTTGCCACTAGCGCCCAGGGGACCCGGTGGTCCTGCCGGAGACGGGTGTCTCGCCGTGGAGCGATGGTTAAGGCTGGGTTTCCCTCAGGCGACCTAGGTCTGCCCTGTGACTTTGGAATTGGCTTGCGATACATGTTCCGAAGGTAAAACACGATACAGCATTGCTGGTAAGATCCAGGTGACCCATTTGAGTAATATCAAAATTAGCCACCGATTCAAATTAGTCAAGTTCTTATTGGGTTTAGCATCTGCCTCAAGATCGGTATCGGTCTTTCACGCCAGAACTACGAGAGTTGTCCCCACTCATCCCTGAAACACTTGCCACTGACTCAGCTTTCTTCTGCCCCTCAGTTACTTGCTCCGTGTTCCAGGCCTTACTGCAAACGTTCTTCTGGAGATCATCAGTGAGGTCCTTAAAAGATTCCGGCTAAGATCTCTTACCTAGAACTGCTGATTTCAAGGTACTCATGTCTCCTAGTTGTTGTTCAGCATCTCCTCTGGTTACCACTAGAATAAAAACTACATAGTCAGTTCGCATCATCTTTTCTATGTATGAGGGGGAAAAAAGAAGTCTTGCTTAAAGAGTTTAGCCTTAATTGCATTATTTTTCATTATTTTAATAGACAAGCAGCACTGCCAGGATACAAAGACCAGTAAGTCTGATTTGGTTTTCTTATTGCATCTTGCAAATTAGTGAAAACTGGAATAAAGCAATGTTTTATGATGACTTTTCCTCATTTTAAAACCTTTTTAGGGGGAAGTCCACTAGATGTCCTACAAGTCTCTGAAGTAGTTAACAAGCACTGGGATGAGGATTGATAGTGTTATAAAAAGCTGTCAAGTAGGCTTTCTCAAAGTCTGCTTTAAAAAAAACCCGACAAAACTGGTTGAAAGATAAAAAGCAAAGAATAGAAATAAGCAGGCAGGTTCTACAGCAGATGGAGATTGCCAGTGGTGGGCCACAAGACTTTTCCAGGTGAGGAGAGACTGAATTAAAAAAAGAGGCAAGTGTGGGGAGATTGTCAGGAGATAACAATGGGAGTCTGAGAAAGTATGGAGAAGTTGAGTGATGTATTGTTTGTCTAAAAGCGAGAATTAAGGGACAGTCAGTGGAATTAGGCAGCAAGGTTAACTCCACAAAATGAACTATTTCTGCACGGCGTGCGGTTGCGGATCTCATTGCCGCAGTTGGTGCAGATGAAAGGCTGCAAAGGAGGTTAGGCAAATCCACGGAGGTTGTGTTCCTTCGGCTTAGTAGAGTAATGGTTCTGGTACTCCTGCTGCTGAGGGGAAGAAATGAAGCCTTTTCTAGCACATTCTTTGTTCAGAGCATCTGCACTGACTGCTGCGCTTTGCCAACATGCAAAGCGTCTCTGAAACCATTATCCTGGAAGGTCTTCTCCAGACCCTTCCCATCTGGGAAGTCTTTTAAGTCTCTGTGGAGAATGAGAGCACCCCAGTCCTTGGTGCCAGCCCCAATTCTCCTGCAGCAGGAGTGTAATGTTAGAGGATCGGCGGACAGAAACGCAACTGGTCCTCCCCAGACTTGCTGTGGGTGCAATTCCGGCACCACTTGCGGTGTCACCATCCTCAGTGGCCCAGCGGGTGCCCATGTGTTACATTGCGGTCCAACTACATCAGGCCCAGGAGAAGTTCGCAATGATTCCAAGTGTGAAATTAAGCCGCAAACGCGGTCAGATGCCGCCACCCAGCAAAAGTCACTAAGACAAGCGATAAAGGCAGAAGTAGAGGAAAGGCAGAAAAGAGAAGCAGTATTATGGAGCGTAGCAAGGGTACAGTCACCACCACAGGCCTGACGACGTCTCGGCGGTCCTCTGGAAGTTCAGCGGCGTTCCGTTGATCTGTGGTTGATGGTGGTGGGGATCTTGGTCCCGATTCACAAATTGTGGTGGGTCGCCGGGCCAGTTATAGTCCAGGTAGCCCAGGTCAGTCCGTAGCTTGACCAATCAGCATGACGGTGGCCTTTGCCGAGCTAATTGTCATTTTACACGGTTGCTGTATAAGCTTTTCCTGCCTCCTTGCGGCTTGGGCAGCGCTTGGCTCAGTCGTTGTGCTTCAGCAATTTTGGAGTTAACAACACAGGCTCGGGTGGCCCCCGGGCTAGGCAGGGCCTGGCCACTCTGATAGCCAGAGGCCTGCACCCTTTCCACGAGGGGGCAACGCACCCTCCTCGGCTGATGTCGGTCTTGGGTGGTGACGGGCAAGCAGGAGGATGGTTTGCAGAAGGTGCTAAATAGATACAAGCAAGCTTCTTATCAGCCTGCAAGCCTGCCCTCGATTTGCAGAAGCTTAAGCAAGCTTTGAGACAATTATTTTGAAGTTCCAGTCTTCCACACCGTCTCCAGAATCTCCATGCTCTGTAGCTGGCGCCGAGTTCCAGGTTGGTTGTGCTGTCAGTGGATGTTCTAGCTTGGCAATGAGCTGTTGCAGGGGGACAGATCTCACTCGCCGGCTTCCCCTCTGCACTCTTAGCGATCCCCCCTTGGCTGGGTGCTGGGACAGCACTCTTCAAAGAGCAGCTTGTCACAGAGGCGCGATTCCCTCCTGGGGAGACGGCTCTCTGCTCTCTGTGGGGACTGCTGAGTATCATTGCTGGGCCTCGTCAGCAGGATGTCGCATTTCTTGTGTCTTTGCACACACTGAGCAGTGTAAACATATGTGCTCTTGGATGTCTGTCACCATAGAGCTTCTGTAAGGTGACCCTGGCCATCACTGAGGTCGTAACAGACCCCGCTACGGCCATCTGGCACTTCCCTGTCCCTGCTAAAGCCTGCACCTCTGAGAACACACCTAGTACCGTAATCCAGGACAGACCCTGAATTCCCACTGTGTACCTTACTGTGACTCTGCTGGTCCTGACTGCTACTTGAAGGTCTAGTTAACTAAGCCTTTAGGTCAGGACCCAAGAAGATTAGATGCTGTGGGCAAAAGAACATACTCCAGAGGCATTCCTGTTTTTTCGTTTTGCCAGACAACCAGACACACTTCGTGGCACCCGCAGGTAGCTTCAGCCGTGTTTGCATCCACGTACTCTGGGAACTCCAGGAAGGATATTACAGGCTTTGGTTAAGATCCAGCTCGGAGCCAGAACTTCAGTGGAGGCTGCCCTGAGGGTTGTGGGCACTAAAATGTCCTCAGGCCTAGCCATGGTCATATATTCAGTTGGGACCCTTTCGGCTCTGGAGCCCTTACTCTACCAGGAACAGCCAGTTTTTGGTGTGACTGTTCCTCTCTGTGGTATCATCTTCATGTTGAGGACAGATGCAATGCCACATTCATAGGAGGGTTCCGGTTCTGTCCATGTGCAGGGGGACAAAGGATTCAGCCTGTTGGCCTGAGTCGGCACCGGCCGTGCTTCAGTGGGCTGGATCATCTGCGTGAAAGGTTCCTGCAGGCGTCTGTCCCTGGAAGACATGGGGACCTTTGCTCTGTCTGCAGAGGGCAAGGATGAGAAGCATAAATATGACTGAAGTGTTTCCGTCCCACAAGAGCGATGCAGTTGTAAGGTGTGGAGATGGTTGTGCATTTGGCGTAAAGGTTTCGGTACAGGTTCGGTGGTGTAAAAGGGAGGTGTTTGCTCGGGGAGCTGCAGCGGCTGCTTCCCCCAACGCGTTGTGGCTTCTGAGGAGGCTGCGGATGAGGACAGCCCGCCCTGAGCACCTCGTCCTGCGACGGAGGAAGGCGAAGTCAGGCAGACAGAAACAACTACAGCTGCCAGGATGGTGCTTCTGGAAATACATTTGTTGCAGAGAAGTGGGTAAATCCACATGGAATAGCTGTGGAGACCTCCTGCTGAAGGTAGCCTCCTCGGGCCCCGCTCTGCTGCGTTTGTTGGCTTGGCGTTGTGTCTCCAGCCGATCTCCCCGCTCCTCGCAGGCTGCAGTCTGGACGTTAAGTCCCCCTGAGAGGTAATGCACAGATGCTGCACTCTGACTCATAGCTATTTGAGAGTAGACTTTCATTTTATTTGCCTTATTTCAGTTACAGATAAGCTAAAAACTCTAACAAGCATAATTGTATTGCAAGTATAACTCATAAATTAAGGGCAAGAGGGACTAATACGATTATCTCCTCTGTGCATTCGTGTAAGGCAGGCCAAAGTTTCACCAAATGTATCACATCTTGTATGTAAATTGTTGTGTGAAACTAAGAATGATACAGCAAGGCTTCTAAAAGTATTCACGCTCAGAGAAAAGTTGTATTTGACCTTCATAGGATAAAGATCAGTCCTGGGGAAAGCATAAATCAGTTAACTATTCCGCATAAAATACAGTAATACCACAAATCGCTAAGCAAATACGTTCTTGGGCTTTTCGCTGTTCTCAGTCAGCGGATCCGGGTGCCGCAGGGACGTGAGCTGGTTCATTCTCCTGGCAGCCCAGGCAGAAGGGGAAGAGTCATGCCTGAAGGGTTTCCATGCTTTCGTGCACTTGAAATGGGGCTGGGGGCGGTGGCCGGCAGAGCCCCTGCCCAGGCTGCCCGCAGGGATGGAGGGGATGGACTCCAGCATCTTCCCTGCTCCGGCTCCTTCTCCGGGTGGAGCGGCATCAGGCTCCTCTCCACTCTCAGGCGCTGCGTGTCCTTCCCCCTCTCGGCACAGTTCAGCATTTCTTCTTCTGAAATAATTCCCTTTCTCTTCATCACTGGCGCTCTAAGGCCACCCCAGCCAGATTGGCTGCCTGGCACGGAGCCTGGAAGAGGCTTTAGTTGTGGTGGCATCTGCTCATCAGCCTACTCGGAGTCAGGTGCTCCGGAGCCCGGCATGGGACGCGTGGGTGAGATCCACAATGGGCAGCAGCGCCAGGGGGAGCCGGGGTGGGGGGTGCAGACCCTTCCTTGCTCCAGGGCTGAGACGCTGCTTCTCGGACGTCCTGTGGAGCCACAGCTCTCCCACCGAACCCCTTCCCAGCTTTGGAGGGTTCTGCTCCCTTGGTCCCGGTGCTGGAGCAGCACAGCTCACCCTCGGCACAGGGCAGCCTCAGCCAGGCTCGTGGTCCAGCCGCTGTGAGAGGATGAGACCATCCACTGCTTGTCTTCACTGGGAGCATCAGCTGAACGTGGTGTCTCTTCCTGGGTGATGAGAGAGTTCAAAAAGCAATGAATTGGTACTCCTGTACTGAGACAGGGCTTCTCAGCACAGGAGAGACACGGAGCTGTTGGAGCGGGGCCAGAGGAGGCCCCGGAGATGCTGGGAGGGCTGGAGCCCCTCTGCTGGGAGGACAGGCTGAGAGAGCTGGGGGGGTTCAGCCTGGAGAAGAGAAGGCTCCGGGGAGACCTTCCAGCCCCTGCCAGGCCCTCAAGGGGCTCCAGGAAAGCTGGGGAGGGACTCTGNGCTCTTCCTGGGTGTGTTGGCACAAGAAGTGTCTATGTACTTGAGAAGGCAGGAATACCGACCCTGTCATTCTCCATTCCTGAGACCACCTCTCCTCTGACTTGCGTGTTACTGCTTCTAGTTGGCATTTCAACTTAGAAGATATAATCTATTTTAAACCCTCTTTCTTGACTAGCACAGAGTCTAACTGGTATCTCCCTCCCTCAGTTCCTTATCTGCCTGATGGCTCTGTGGTTTGCTGTGACCTTGACCTCTCAAGTGGTTTGATGTAGCTCTTGGATGATGACCATCGTGTCCCCACTGCTGCATCAAATGATTAGAGATCATTTTCCAAAAAATGATTTGTCATTCCTCACCCAGTGCTGCGGGGCAGGTGTCCGCTGCGCTGGCCCAAGGGACACGCAGCCAGTGACATCGGGGAAGATGCGCGTTGGGGCCAGTTGGCTGCAAGGTCCCGTTCACCTCTGGGGAGGCCTGCTGCTAAGGAGCTTGTTGTGATGCAGGAGCGGCTGGTCAAAAACAGATGAGGAGAGAGAAACTGCTGTCGATAGTTAGAGGTGCATAAATCTTGCATTTAATAAGAGTAAATAGAATTGAATTAAATTCTAAATTATATTTAGAAATATAGTTCCAACATTCTGTAGAAATAAAAAGGTATATTGTCACATTCCAAAGGAGTTATTTTTTCTATTTGCAACCCAGTCTTGGTGCCTGAGAGAAGAGAGGATGGGGGCAATCCAGGTGCTGGAGGATGCGTGGGAATGGCACCCAAGCTTCTTGCCAGTCCGCTCTGGCCCAGCGAGGCTCTCTGTCTGGTGGGTTTGAGAGCTGCTTCTCTCCCAGAACCTTTTCTCCAGCGCATCCCGACTGTTCTTGACCGGCCATGGGACGTTAATATTCCTGCGTTTTTATCTCACGTATCGGGCAGACTTACCTAGAAAGAATGGCCTTTTAAAAACTTGACAAAAGCGCTTTACAGGCGGTGTACAGGGCAGCGTGAGGAGAGCCCGCACCCATCCGTGTGCTCCTCCCGGTGCCCAGGCCGTGGTTCTGTATTCCCTGTTCCCCAGCTCATGCCTGTCCCTGGGGGTGTCTGTGCTGCTGCTGAGCCCCTGCCACCCCCTGGGCACGGCCCGTCCCCCCCGGCCGCCCTGCCGTCCTCTTGCTCCCTCTTCTCTATATTTAGAGCCTCCCCCTCCACACCTTTCTCCGAGTGACTCGCTCCTCTCCATCCATCAGCCTCCGTCCCCGGTGCCTCCGTGACGGCTCCATTAGAGGCGCTCGGCAGCGGCTATATTTAGGAGTCAGGAAGGGAGCGAGCCATTGGGCTGTGGACAGCCCATAAATCCAGCTCCCGACACCACATCGCCCTTCTTTTGTCTGGAGTGGGATGGACAGAGGTGTTAGCAGCGAGGGACAGGAGCCCACGCAGCGTGGCGGGAGAGCAGGGTGGAGGAAGGGGAGGGGAAGGGGCTGGAGCCGGGAAGCGGCAGGAGGGGCTGCCTGTCCCAACGGGGCTGTGCCGCAGCAGCAGCGCCCTCCCTCGGAGGGGTCTGAGGGGGCTGTGAATGTCGTACTGAAGAGCGTCTTCACCCACCACGAGCGGGTGGCTGCGCTCGCCATCACTGCCGGGACCTGCCATGGCTGTGCCGCACCAGCGCCTCTGCGGAGCCCTCGCTCCTTCCCTCTCCCACTGCCACCCCCACGTGTTTTATAGGATTCCCCAGGTCGGAAGGGACCTTTCAGATCATCGACTCCAACCATCAACCCAACTCTGACAAGAACCATCACTAAACTATATCGCTAAGCAAATTTTTTCGTCCTGGGCACCAGGAGGAGCACGCGGATGGGTGCGGGCTCTCCTCACGCTGCCCTGTACACCGCCTGTAAAGCGCTTTTGTCAAGTTTTTAAAAGGCCATTCTTTCTAGGTAAGTCTGCCCGATACGTGAGATAAAAACGCAGGAATATTAACGTCCCATGGCCGGCCAAGAGCAGTCAGGACGTGCCAGAGAAAAGGTTCTGGGAGAGAAGCAGCTCCCAGATATTTTTTTTTTGTACATCCATGTCAAGTTGGTGAGAGTTGTGGGGGCCAACTTGTTCACGGGCACAACAAGACTTGTCCTTTAGGGATGTTTTCAGCCTGTGCTGTGTTTCCTCGTCCCCCGGTGGGGAGGGCTGCGGGATCCCCATGGCGTACAGGCAGTACGGGGGCGGGCAGCTGCTCCTTGTCTGGGTGCTCCGGCAGCAGCGGGAAGGAGACGGTGTGGGGTGCAGGTGCTTCCCGACAGCACGTCGGGTTCTCCTTTTCTTATGGCCGCAGTGTGCTCTGGGTGTGCCGGGGGGGTAGAATCTGGTGTCGCCCCCGACCTGGAGCTGAGAACCCTCTGCCTCCAGGGAGGAGCGTGAGCAAGGTGAGAAGCTGCCTCCGATGATCCAGGCGAAAGGGATATCTCCTTTAACTCTGCCGTGTGTTGCTCTGCTGATCGTAGAATCCCAGAAGGGTTTGGGTTGAAGGGACCTTAAAAGCCACCCAGTGCCACCCCCTGCCCTGGGCAGGGACACCTCCCACCAGCCCAGGTTGCTCCAAGCCCCGTCCAGCCTGGCCTTGAACACCTCCGGGGAAGGGGAAGGCTCAGTCCGTAACATCTCCATTTCTTGGCGTAGCGTCTCTTTTTGCCAGTAAGATTAATTCCTTGGTTCTTTGAGACAGTTTTTCCCAGGACTGCAAGGACGGGGCTTGGTGGACGACCACCTCATCCGAAGATTCATGGGGCACCCTCAGCCCCCCTTGCACCATCAGGCTCCAAGAAACCTCCCTCCGGATTAGGTAAACGCGTCAGGCGAGGCTGGAAGAGCGCGTTGGGTCACCGGGGGCTGCTCCCTGCATGGGGACGTCCCTCGAATGCTCCGAAGAGGTGGCACTGCAAGGGCCAGGCTGCTGCTGAGCACCCGCGGCTTTGGGGGTTAACGCACCCGCGTTAATCTCTGTGATGGTGCATGTCCCGCGCCACTCACCGCTTTGATCACGGGCCCCTCGGTGAAAAAATATTTTGAGCATGCACCCCCTGTACACGTATATTTTCTTATGTGTATATATATACACCCCCCCCTGTGTATATACGCGTATACACACACACATGCATATGCTTGTGCGTGTATGTATCCACCTGTAGGTATATATATGCGCACACATATACCTGTACTACTCTGCTGATGTACTATGTGCACTGTGAAGCACACGCAAAAATGGAAACTGAAAAACAGTGGGATAAAGATGGAATAAGCCCCATTTTAAAAATGTTTTTAAATGTTACCGATGGTACAAAAAAATGTTTCCTTCCCATACCCCAGTGGATTGTTTTGCGGCCCCACTTTGGAGATCGCTGCTGTGGGAGCGAGAGCCAGAACCACAAAGCGTAGGGAGCTTTTCTGGGGGCACCGAGTGCCAGCGCGCCGGGGCTGGTCTTCAGCTCTTCTGAGAAAGAAAGGAAAAGCTAAAAACGGAGTGGAAACACAAGAATCAGGGGTGGAAAAAAACCCCAAGGCTGTCTAAAGAAGTACTGTATTTGGTGATTTTATTTCTAAACTTTGGTAAAGTTTGGGACCGGAGGGGCTATGGCTCTGGGAGCGGTACCCAGTTCGGAGGGCAGCGGTGTCTGTCGGGGAGGCGTGGGAGGTGGGACAGCGTGACAGCGGGGTGACACGGCTGCTGCTGCTGCCTCGAGGGCTGTGGTCTGTCCCCAGGGTGGGGAACTGCTGTGGCAGCGTTTCCCACTGCCAGCAGCAATGGCTTCATGTCATCGTGAGACCAGGATGAAAGATGAAAGGCTGGAAAGTGCATCCTGGCCTGAGCTTAAAAGAGTTCGTTGGATCGACTGCTGTAGGAGCAGCAAAAGCTGCCCCTCTGCTTTCGCAGCCCCTTCCCCCCGGCCGTTGCCATTCTGAATTCCAACACGGCTTAAAACAGATGTGTATTTTGTGTCATTACTGCTTTGGGTGCAAACAGTTTGTGTCCCTACTGAAGAACAAAAGGTGAGTCTCATCCATACTTTGCTCTTTATTTCCTCTCTCATTCATCCCCTTTCTTCGTTGCCTCTATCCGACTGCCCTGGTAGCATCTTAAAGACCTGCTGAGTTTCAGTCGGGCCAACAGCTGCAGCCAGTGGTGCAGTGAGCCGCACCGAGGGCTTCCCAGGGCAGTGGTGACAAAGCAGAGGAGCGGAGTTACCGGGTGGTTTGGAGTCCCATCACCCGACCGTAGCCATGGGTGAGTTGGTTGAGCGTAACGTACTCAGTCCCATTGGTGCGAGGACCCGGTTGCTTTCTGCAGGGTGAGCGTGCAACAGCAGCCCTGGGGCACGCGTGGATTTGGGCTTGGTAGTGTGATGCAGATTCCTCCTGTGTTAGGAGAATGGGAATGCTGTGTTAGGTAGCTGGGAATGTCTGGCTTAGATTCTTTTCCATGTCCCTGTCACATCTCCTCTGAAGCCCTTAGCTGCAGACGCTGTTTCGGATGTCTGCAGCGGCACCTCTGTCCATGTAGCCACGAGTCGGGCTGCCTTCCTCCAGCATCCGGCACCTGGAGGCCGCGGCATCTCTTTTGTTTCGGCTTCACGGATCAGGCTGGCAGGTTCTCTGGCTTTTTCACACTTCTGAGGCAGGCAAGCCACGTCCTGAGTTGTAACACCCTAAAGGGGAGGTTGGTCCAACAGGTACGGCCTGAAATGCCCTCTGCCCTGAGTGCGGCCACAGCGCTGGGGGCTGGTGCCGGTGGCTGATGGAGGAGTGGGAGCAGGAGTCTCTCTGGGTTCCTGTGCAGCAGGAGAGCTCGGTGACCACCAAGGGAGAAGGAGGGCTAACAGGACCGTTGCCATCTCTTCCGTGGGAGCTGCATCCCTCTGCGCCAAGACGTGCAAGGTTGATGTGGCCAAACAGAACAAGGGAAGGAGCGTGGCTGCTGCCGTGGGACATGGCGTGTGTGTTTGCCTTACCAGCAGTGATTCTCTGCTTTGGTTCCGCTTTGGAGTCTTGGTGGAATTTGACGCCTTGATGTGGTTTAGAAGTTTTGGTGAAGTGATCTTATCTTGAGAGAAGCTGTTGGTGTGCATATGGGACTGTACACGAGCACGCATGGGACCGATGACGTTGACACATGTCTGCACCCAGATTATTGTTTATTGATACATGCTGGCATGGAAGGGGGGTTCACTCTGTTTGTGCACACGCAGGGGAAGCAGAGACCGTGGAGAAGTGTTCCTTTAACTCTCAGCTTTCTGATCTGTCTTTTTTCTTGTAGAAACCAGAGAAGACAGGACAAAGCGTCTCTTCCGACATTATACTGTGGGCTCTTACGACAATTTCACCTCTCACAGGTAAGCATCAGCGTCTTTCCTTTGTGATTACCAGGAGGTTCATTTCCATGGAAATATCTCTTTTTCCTGACAGAGCAGTAAACGTTGTTTTCCTTTCAAGGGAAGGAAACTTTTCTGGTTGTTTTGGTCAATTCAGTTATAGTCTGAATTATAAGTCCTAGGTAAGGCTTAGGTGAATAAACTGTTGAAGCTGCAGGGCGGTCTGGCTCATGTCTCCGTTGAGGAACAAACCTTCTGCAGAATTTTTGGTGTGCTCCAGGAACTGAAGGACATGCGTCGGCTGCAGGTGCAGGTATAGCTTTGCTCTGGAGGGGAAAGAGAAGGATGCTGTTGTGCAGGGGACAGCATGAAGGTGGCTGCCACTCCAGCCTGCCGGCAGTGCCTGCACCGCGGGGTGTTCGCAGGGCTCCGATGGTACGTGGCGACTGGGCGCACTTGCCATGGTGTGGAGACCGGCCTTTGGGAAGATGGTCAGACTCGGCAGGGAACGAATCGTGAAAGCAGGGGGGATGTTGCTGGTTTGCGGTTGGTCTTGAGCACGTGTGGCTGGTGGACGTGTTGTAGGAGGCTGGGCTTCAGGGACGGGTCCGCTGGTTGGACTTGGGAATGCGCTTTTGGTGCTGGGTTTCTGTGTTTGAGGGGTAAATGTTCCACTCTGTGGAACGCGATCTCTGCTTGAGTCAGACTTTAGTGCTTTTAAAAACTATTGGTCTTGAACGGAATTGGATGGGCATTATTGCTTATGACGTGATTCATTATACAAAAACTAAGTTACCCTCAAGTCTTGGAGCGTACCAACAAGGCAGTGAATGTGTTCCGGTTTACTGAGCTTCTTATCCCAAATCTGTCTCCGTGGGTCTGAGCACTTTTTACTCAAAGTGATGTGTGTAACTTGTTTTGATTTTCAAAAATCCTGTGACATGCTTCTTCAGGGCTGTTTAGATTCTTGACTGATCATGGGCGAAAGAGAAAGTGCTGCTATGACTGAAAAAACAGTAAAGAAGAAAAACAGAGGGGGAAAACAACCTGTTTCCACCATGGCCAAATGCTCCAGGGAACCCCCAGAAGGTCTGGGCTGGGGTCACTGGTTGCTCTTGGTTTTAAAGGGCAGGAAATAAGTCAAAATTTGCAGATGAGTCAAAATTACATTCCTTAAGCACAACAAGAGTACGTGGATGGGATTGCATCAAGCTGGGTTGATAAACAGTGTGATAGTAAAATAAATGGGGTTTTGGCACATGCAAGATAACAGACACAAACACTGTGAGGTGCTCTTGCCCGTTAAAGGTTTTTCAGCTCCTCATAATTGCTTAGGAATAAAGATCTGACATCACTGTGAAAACATCTTTAGCACTGAGGTATTCAAAAAACCAGACAAAAGAGTAGGTCAGAAAATGCAACTAAGGCGGTTGTGAAGGAGGGTCGCTGGTGCCGCTGGGTGGTCAAACAGCAGCTGGACACCATCACAGAAAAACAAGAAGTAACGCATTTTGGGAAAAAGCAGTGGTAGTATTTCATATTCAGAGAACGTTGTGGACTGACTGCTGCTCAGGAACAAGGTTTGGGGCTTACTGTGATTCCAGTCCAAACCCAAAAAACAAAAAAATAATTCAAATTTTTGGAATTGTTACAAAAGGAAAAAAGAACGAAACAGAAAATGTAATTATTAATATCTTTGCATAAATCTGTACTACACCCACATCATGAAACCTGCATGCAGTCTTGGTCTTTCAGACTTCAAAAGTAATTCTTGAAAAGTTGGCAGAGAAAACCAACAGATGCTCAAAACTGTGAAACATCTTCCATAAGAAGTGAGATTAGACAGACCGAAACTCTCAAGCCTGGAAAGTGATGATGAAGGAGAAGGGGTTTGCTGGAAGCCCATAAATGTGTGACACAGAAAAGGTGAACCAGAGGTAGCTGGTCTCTGCCTGTCTCTTCCCGTGCAAGAGCACGAGGTGCTGGATTGTAGACTCAGAGAATCATTTAGGTTGGAAGAGACCTTTAAGATCATTGAGTCCAACCATAAACCTAACACTGCTGAGTCCACCACTAAACCATGTCCTGAAGTGGCACATCTGCACATCT
Source organism: Stercorarius parasiticus (assembly GCA_013396915.1). Taxonomy (NCBI): domain Eukaryota; kingdom Metazoa; phylum Chordata; class Aves; order Charadriiformes; family Stercorariidae; genus Stercorarius; species Stercorarius parasiticus. The sequence goes on from VWZL01003802.1 coordinate 272,458, forward strand.
TGAAACAAGAATCACAGAATCACGGAATCCCAGAATGGCAGGGGTTGGAAGGGACCTCTAGAGCCCATCCCGTCCAACCCCCTGCCAGAGCAGGGTCACCCACAGCAGGTGGCACAGGAACGCGTCCAGGGGGGTCTGGAATGTCTCCAGAGACGGAGACTCCCCCACCTCTCTGGGCAGCCTGTGCCAGGGCTCTGCCACCCTCCCAGGAAAGAAGTTCCTCCTCACGTTTGGATGGAACTTCCTATGGTCAAGTTTGTGCCCGTTCCCTCTTGTCCTATCACCGGGCACCACTGACAAGAGCCCGGCCCCATCCTCCTGACACCCCCCCTTGAAGTGTTTATAAGCATTGATAAGATCCCCCCTCAGCTGTCTTTTTTCCAGACTGAAGAGACCCAAATCCCTCCGCCTTTCTCCATCAGAGAGGTGTCCCATCCCCTCAGCATCTTTGTAGCCCTTTGCTGTCCCCTCTCCAGCAGTTCCCTGTCCTTCTTGAACCGGGGAGCCCAGAACTGGACACAGCACTCCAGGTGTGGCCTCCCCAAGGCAGAGTAGAGGGGGAGGATGACCCCCCTCCACCTGCTTGCCTCACTCTTCTTGATGCCCCCCAGGATGCCATCGGCCTTCTTGGCCACAAGGGCCCATCACTGGCTCATGGTCATCCTGTTGTCCCCCAGGACTCCCAGGTCTCTTTCCACAGAGCTGCTCTCCAGCAGGTCACCCCCAACCTCTCCTGGTGCGGGGGTTATTCCTCCCCAGGGGCAGCACCCTACACTTGCCCTTGTTGAATTCCATAAGGTTTCTCTCCGCCCAACTCTCCAGCCTGTCCAGGTCTCTCTGGATGGCGGCACAGCCTTCCGGTGTGTCAGCCACCCCTCCCAGCTTTGTGCCATCGGCAAACTTGCTGAGGGTGCCCTCTATCCCCTCATCCAGGTCATTGATGGATATATTGAAGAGGACTGGGCCCAGTACTGACCCCTGGGGAACACCACTCGTCACTGACCTCCAACTAGACTCTGTGCCCCTAATCACGACCCTCTGAGCTCTGTCTTTCAACCAGTTTTCTATCCACCCCACTGTCCATTCATCTAACTCACATGAACATGGAAAACAAGAACATGAACAAGAACACGGAAAGTGAACAAAAGGAGGAGGTTCTCCATCTCACATACAGCTGACCTCTGTGACTCCGTGCTAAGTGACACACGGAGTGCTAAAAACTGACAGGCGTTCAGAAGGCATCGGGACAAATCTGAGGAAGAAAAATAATTTGAAGATGAAGAGACCAGCTCCAACTCAGGGACTCACTTATCCAGCAGCGGAGGTCAGGAGCGCGTGGTGGGCAGACATCGCTCTGTTCTCACTCTGCCCCAGGTAGAGGAGGATCAGGTTAGGGAACATTTAAACGAAGAGGGCGTACACGACTCCATGGGCCTGAAGAGGCACAGGTGAGTGCTGAGGGAGCTGGCTGGTGGCGTTGCCAGGCCACTCTGCATCATCTTTGAAAAGTCATGGTGGTCAGGGGGTTCCTGATGACTGGAAGAAAGCAAATGCCACTCCTGTCTTCGAGAAGGACAAGGAGGAGAGTGGGGGAACTCCAGGCTGGTGAGTCTCATCTTGATCGCTGGGAAGGTGATGGAGGAACTAAGCCTGGAAACCATTTCCAAACACATGAAGGGCAAGGTGGGGATTGGGAGTAGCCAGCCTGGATTTGTGAAGGGGAAATCCTGCTGAACCAAGCTGAGAGCCTTCTACAGTGAGGCAACGAGCTTGGATGAGGGGAGAGCAGTGGATGTTGTTTGTCTCGGCTTTGGTAAGGCTTTTGACACTGTCTCATATAAGGCCCTCACAGATGAGCTGACGAAGTATGGTTACATACGTGGAGAGCGAGGTGGATTGAACACTGTCCGAATGACTGGGCCCAGAGGGTTGTGATCAGTGGCACAAAGTCCGGTTGGAGGCCATTCGTTAGTGGAGTACCCCAGGAGACACTACTGGGTCAGTACTGTTCAACATCTTCATTTGTGACCTGGGCCTCTTCTGCACCCAATTGTCTATGTCTTCTTGTAGATCATAGTCCAGGTGGTCTTGGCATTCCCAGGCAGTCAGTGCATGCAAAGTGCTGATAAACCGGGCTGCTCTGCTAACGTATGGCTGGGATCTGCTGGATCGCAGTAACGGTGCTGACGCTGGCGGTGAAAACTCAGAGTTTCGACAGATTTTGATGGGTTGAATTGGAACAGATTGGAGGATTTTAGCTGCATCCCCATAGTATGGTGTGTAGTCATGCAACATAAAAGCATGAGGGTGGCCACTGTGGAGCACGCTACAGGTCCTTGAGGCCAGTATCCGGTGTTGCACGGTGGCCAATGGCAGGTGCTTTGTGCCGTTACGAGAACGGAATAAGCAACGCAAAATATTATTCCTGCCTACAGCAATTTTCTGTTCAGAGGCTTCCTGAGCCAGAGGCAATGTCTTTGTATTTAATAGCCTTTAATGGATCGTTATTCCGTTAGTTTGCCCAATGACACGCAACCCGAGTGCTTTTACTCTCTCTCCTGAAACGGAGAAGGAGCCAGGGTTGGCTTTGGTGGAGATGGTGAGACAGTGGTGGTGGTGGTGGTGCTGGGCGGGGGGGTGCTGCGTCTTCTGCTCCTGCTGTGTCAAAATACTTGCAGTGTGAAGACAGGAAATGAAAAAGAAGTTTCTTAAAGCGTATATATGTGCTCATCGTTCACTCATGAGCACAAAATGGAGAACTCTGAGCACAAAAGTGAGAGAGCCTCACCGCTGAGTTAGGGAAAACCGGTGCGAGGTAGAACAAGTGGCTGCCTTTGTCACCTTCCTTGAGACCCTGCGCTGGCGCCTCTGCGGCACCCACCGTCCCGTCTGCAGGGGTGGGTGATGTGCTGGAGCCATCAGCCGCCCAACCAGCAGAAGACATCCCACGGCTGAGGGACCAGGTGGCTGCAGAAGCACCATTTCAGCGGAAGCTTCTCTGCTCTGTTTTTGGAGGTCACAGCGTGGCTGTTGCTGAAGCAGGGAGACGGCGTGGTGGCCGGGCTGGCAGCGTGGGGCTGAGCACAGGGGAGCAGAGCCGTCAGGGGCGCGAGGGTGCGTGTTGTCAGCGTTACAGGGTGGAAGTGGAGTTTGGAGTCGATAACGGGCAGCTTGTGGACGTAGGGTGGTGGTCAGGAGTGTGGTATGAGGATTCACATGGTGGTTTTACGATCGCCTTAATAAATAGGACAAAAAAAATTGGATTTTTTCCCCATTTTTTAAATATTAAACATTTGGGCCAATAGGTTCCTTGAGAGCAGAAGTTAATAACTAAGTAGGGTGCAGTAAAATGACTGCAGCAGATCGATTAACACGATTTGCAGGAGGGTGCTTATTCCATCATCTCTGACTTCACTGGAGGTCTCAGACGTGGGAGAAGATTAACATAATGACAGTGTTTGAGGAACAACTTGAAAGTACTTGAGAAAATTACACACAAATGACTTTAGATTTCAGGAAAAGCCTTTGAAATAGTTGCAGGATTGAATGGATGCCCTGTGCAGTAGAGCAGGGAACACGGCTGAACTGGAGACTGGGGCAGGGTATGTAATATGGTCTTTTTTGGCTTAATAAGGCGAAAAGAAAGCTATGAATGTACGGAGGGGTATATTCGAGAACATGAGAAGATACTGGGCTGTGTACCGAATAAAAGTATTTTCTTTGGTGGAATCAGCCTCTGGGGGAGCAGTGTTTCCGAGCACGTTGCCGGTAGGAGACGGTTGGGGTGAGGTCTGCTTGGGCGGAGGGTGAGAGGCCGTTCGGGACGGGTTCCCCACCTCTCGTCCACCTCACTGAAGCACGACTGCAGTTAAAGACAGAAGAGAGTACAAGGCTGCTCCGGAGTCGAGGTGTGATGGGGTGCACCCAGGGTCACCAGAGAGCAACGAGAGCCTTCCCCAGACCCCTGAGGACGAGGAGCGCGGGGTAGGGCTCAGCAAACCTAATCTGGTCTGAAATAGGAATAAGGCAAACGGGGAGAGAAGCCTGAGCTTGTTCTCATCAGAAAGAGGCAATCACAGGGGAAACTGACTTCTCTGATGAACTATGTTAAAGGAAGAGATTAAAGTGATTCGAAATTAACTCTATAAAATTAAGAGCCCACATTCTACATGGCACAGCTGGGAAGGAAAAGAATTGGGAGCAATAGACAATTTAGGATTTATTTTTTTTTATTATTCAATCACAGGGATTAGTTGACCAGGGAGAGAGATTACAACCACGAGTATTCACGAGCCATCTGGATGGGCCTCCCCTTAGAAGAGGGGAAAAACATGAAGAGGTCTCTGAGCAGGGATTTCTGTGCCCTTAGATGCTGTGACTGGCCAAATACGTCAATACACAGAATTATAGAATAATTTAGGTTGGAAGGGATGTCTGGAGGTTTCTACCATAACCGGTTGCTCAGAGGAGGGCCAGCTGGATCAGGTTGCTTTGCACGTCTCCAAGGTTGGAGGTCCCACAGCCCCCTTTGGCCCATGTACCAGTCTTGGTTTCCAGGGTGAAAAAGTTGTCTATATATCTCAGTGTAATTTCTTGTGCTTCAGTTTGTGTCCGTTGCCTCCTGTCCTGTCCCTGTGCGCCTCCAAGAGTCTCCTTCTCCTGTCTGTACAGGCTCCCATGAGGTAGTTGCAGGTGGCAGTGAGGCCTCCACCATCTCTCCTCCAAGCTGAGAAAGCCCAATGCTCCCGGCCTGCCCTTGTGCACTGTACCCCCCAACTGCCCAGGAGTGAGCGAATCGGTGATGCGATTGGTAAAATCACCTAGAGACCATGGGGACTGCACCAGTCACTTGCTCTTCCTCCTTTCCCCCAGCACATGAGAGCGCGGTACCATGTTTGCCCCAGTTCGGTGGCTGCCGTTTCCTTCTCTCCCTGGGTCCTGTTCTGGCGTCATCCCTCTTGGCAGTGTGGTCGTAGCTCCTACCCCCCGTCGATGCCGGCACCTTTGCCTGCGTTGGGCACTGGCGTCGCCATCCCCTGAGCTGTACGGAGCCGTGCCGGTGTCGGGGATGTACCAGCAAAGAGCTCCAGGTTCACATTATTCCAGACGGGGCCAAGTAAAAGGAGTTGCTCTGGATTTCCTCGGGCTGTTTCGTGGCTGTGTGTGGCTCTGAGACAACTTCCTTCAGTCTTTTCCATTCTGCAGCGTATTTATTGGCTGTTCCTGCCTCACCAGGCCCCAGTCGCTGATCGTTTCGGATTGGTATTAAAGGGTGCTGGGCGGGTGGAACCCTCCCCGATCTCTGCTCCAGGAGGCAAGGAGCAGGCAGGGAGCTGGAAATTCCATCGACTTTTGCTGTCATTCTGTCTAGTTGTGACTAATTAGCAAGCCTGGCAAGAAGCTGTGTCACGGGCAGGGCTCAGCGAGGAGAGGTAATGGCCTTGCAGGGGGGGCATCGAAAATGCCCCTGCAGAAGGAGTTCCGTGCTTGGAAACGGGGAATGGGTTTTTGACAAACGTGCGACTTGAGCTGCTGGTCAGATGGCGGCAGCTGATCCAGAGAGGTCCCCGCTTCTGGTGCGTTACAGGCAATGGGTTTTTGGAACGGCAAGCCCGTCTAGTTGGAAAAAGGTAATTTGCGCTGGGCTGGTGCAACCTGCATTTCTATAGCAACAAAAGTGTAGAGGGAGGAAATTAAATCTCCTCTTGAAAAGGCTTCTGTATAATCTCACTTGTCAAATTAACGTGCCTTCAGAATAGTCTTTTAAGATCTTTTGGTGAACGGTATCTTTTGGGACCACTTACCGCTTTCACAGAGTTTCAGGAACATGAAATGGTAAAAGGTGAGCTCCCCCAAAGCCTGTGCCCCCCTCGGCGGTCCCTGTGCTGGGGTCCTGTGCCAGACGGCTCAGCCTTTTCTGAAGCGCAGAATTTCAGAGCTGGTGGGTAATAGGAGGCTTTGGGGCCTGTTTCATACAAGAAGTCGGAGCCGATAGTGGTGTGAACGGACGGAAGCAGGGCGCAGCCACCAGCCTGGGCTGCTGAGAGGTGCCCGAGCTCCAGCCTTCAGAGCAGCTCGTGATGGCCAAAGGAGCGTTGGAAAAGGGAACTGTGTGCTAAACCCTGTTCATTCTCTTCTTTAAAATTATTCAGGACGACTGGTTAGCAGTTTGAAGGCAGGTCCTGGGAGACTGCACGAACAATCTGTCCAACAGTTATTTGCCAGGTGCAGAAAAGTTCCTGGGGGTTTCCCTTGAGTTTTTCCTTTCTTTTTGCAGCAACGTGCCCGACATCATTGCCGTGAGTGTCGCTGTGGGTGAAACGCTGGAGCAAAGGGCCAGTGGTGGGGTGGTGGGAGGGACGGCGCGCAGCGGGCTCAGCGTTTGTCAGGAGACTGGGCCAAAGGAGTCCTGTCTTCTGCAGTGTGTTTGCAATCAGTTTCCATCAGGCAATAGACGGAATACAACCAGGACTTGAAAGAGGTGACAACTGGTAGAGCTGTCGGTCACTAAACACTTCCTCTGCCTGAGACCAACGTCTTTGTGGCTCCTGCTGTCTCCTGGGTTGACAGTCTTTGAAGCGCAGACCTACTTGGCGATGGACTCCCCTCAGGCATTGTATTCAAGAGGTTTTGGAGTCATGTGGGTGGTTCTCAGCGAGCATCAGCAGGGCAGCAGCGGATGACACATATAGGATGTTAGGAAATAGGAAATAAATAGAAAGTCTACTAAAAATAGCATTCTACTTCTATGTAAATCCACGGTTTGACAGTCTCTGACTTGCAGTTGTAGTTTGCCCATCTGAAAAAGAAGAATTAGAGAAGGTTCAGCGGCAACCAACAAGGGTGACACAAAGCACGGACCGCTTTTCACTTGAGAAGAGCTTAAATAGGCTGGAACTCTTCAGCTCTGGGAAGAGGTGCCCGAGGAAGATTTGACAGAGTTTTACGAAATCATGAGTAGGCAAGGAGAAGGTGAATATGGAACAATAGTGATTTCTCAGTACAAAGGAATGAGGTGGCACTCTGTGGAATTAGCAAGCAGCAAGATTAAAATAAAACAAAGTACTTTGTCACACTGCAGGTGATTAAATTGTAGAATTTATTCCTAGTGCATGTTGTGGAGGCCAAAAATATAAATGGATTCGAACTGGGAGTACAAAATTACTGAAGAGTAAATTTGTGACCAAGAAGCACTGTGAGCTGCTGAGGGGCTCGAGATGAGGATGTGGCTACTGGCTTTCAGCAGCGGGGAAGGCGTCACACGAGTGGATCACTGGTCTTCTCTTCTGTTCTGTACTGCTTCCTTTGCTCTTTGTTACTGACCCTTTCTCACAAAGGGGTGCTGGTATCGGCGAGGCCCTAGTCTGCAGCACGCCGTCCTCGTATTCTGGTTTACGAAGGGACATCAGGCAGAAGGAATCGGCTCCCCTCCCTACTTCTTATTCCTTCATGCCAGCTGGAGGAATAAAACAAGTTAGACCACGTTGAAGCCTTTTCGTTTCTTCTCAGACACCTGTAGAGACGAAGACAACTTGGTGGTTTGAATGTTTTACAACCATTAAAATTAGTTGGTTTTCTTCTGTGGTGCAGTTCTCTGCTTGCTCTTTGAAAACTTTCTTTTCCTACCAACGATTCGATGTCTCTGAGCAAGGCATGGACGTTTTCTCTGACGCTGCGCTTTGTGTAGTGGTTTTCTCCCACCTACTGGATGGGGGAGAGGAGAGGCTTTTGTCTTCCGTTGTTAATGGAGAAATTCATCTTGTGTAGCTTCAGGCAGTTCAGTACCCGTCTGCCTGACCTTATCGTCAAGGTCCTCTCTACAGTACGGAGTAGCAAAAGGGGAGTTGCAGGGTGCAGTTAATTTCCATCTAAAACAATCATTTAAGTCAGCTGAATCACGACCTCGTTGTGCATCTTTCGCTCCTCAGGTCGTGAGGGAGCCACGGGAGTGCTAGCACACGTGGGGACGTGCCCACCATCACCGTCAAAATTTAGGCAAGACGTATCGTACTCTAGGTGTTGGCAGCAAAAAGCTCTTCATTTAACTACCCGGTTAAACCCAGTGGTTTGATGCAGAAAAATAGAGTCTTCCACAGTAAAATTTACTTGAGTTCAGATGCATTCCCCGACATGACGTGACTCAGCCCCTGCACTCGGTGCCTTTCCCCTCTTGCACCAAGACTTGCTGCTGCTCCGGTCCCTTCCCCTGAGCTGTGCCCCAGCGAACGTCTCCAGCAGCGTTACTGTCGTGTGCTGACGGGCAGAGCTGAAGGAGCAGAAGAGGATCCCGCCGCCCCTCTTCGCTTCAGCTCCCCAGGCTGTTTAAGCATCGGGGCAGGCGTCATCCTTCCCTGTTCTGGAGAAGAATACTTGCTTGATGAGGGACAGAAGACGTTGCAAAGGCCCTCAGTGAGTCACTGCAAGTACTGCAGAGTTGTAGGCAGGATGAGAATTCAGAATCATGTTGACGGATAGAAACTATTGTTTGAAAACGCTCAGATGCAATTCAGTAAGGAGAAATGCAAATTACCGCGGTTGCAGAAAAGTGATCAGCTGCGCAAATGCAGGAAGAGAAGAAGGGAGAAAGGGTTCAGAAGTTATTTCTGAAGTTTATTTCAGAAATATGTTCCTAAGCTGAACATCGGTCGGCAATGCCAAAATGTCGTAAAAAACGGGATATTCAAAGAGAAGCCCAGCAAACACGCTCCTTAGCTGAGCACTGGAACAGTATAAATCGAGGTGCTGGGCTGCGTGACTGCACGGTAACAGCCTTCAAATGCATAATTTAAACTGCAGAGGTGGGAATAAACTCTGCACCGTGCTTTTTTGAATAGGACAAGAGATCATCAGCAACAATCACCGCAGACAAAATTTTAGCTGGGCAATTGGAGAAAATTTCTAATTATAAGGGTAGCTTTGCATTAGAAAAGATTGTCCAGGTAGTTATTCAAAGGTCTCTCACTGGAAAATAAAGAGCATTTTAGACAAGCATGTGTTAGGAATGTTTTGGTAGAATTGGTTCTGCACTGGGCAAGCCTTCTTCAGATCACTTGCAGGCTGGGGTTTCTGAGGTTTTTATCGTCATTCCTGTGCTAAACGCCGACAGTCCTTCCTCCAGCGTTCCGCTCCCAATGGATGGGGCTCCGGGCTGCGAGTGTCGCTGCAGCCTCGGCAGCTCTTCTGGGAGCGTCGTGAGGAGAGGGGAACAGACGTAGCTCTTCAGCGTGACCAATTGTAAGTTATTTGTACTTATTTCCAGAAAGCAATTAAAAGCAGGTATTACGGGAGATTGTCATAGTTCTCTGAGCTGTATCATTATCTGCAGAAGCTAGAATTATGAACAATACTGTAGATTCTTACGAGATCTTCTTAGTGAATTTTGGTGGATTTTTCTTTTGATTAGTCTCTGCTGGTTCTTGTTCTTCCAGGCAGAAGATAATCAAATCATTATAAATACATGAAATTAAAAAAATGGTGTCAAATGTTCTTTCCTCCAGCACTTCTTCAGCTCAGGGTAGTTCCATTAAATAGGTAAGAATTACCAAAACTGTTTTCTGTTTTGATAAAACAAGACTGAGAAGGGGCAATTACATTTAATTTGACTTCCTGTGTATAACAGCCCATTAAATTCTACCTAGATGTCGTATTTGATTACAAAGACTTTTGGTAGGCTAAAACATTAGCATATTCACAAGACTAAACTGTTCTTTGCCTCGAGGGCCCTTCCACACTGGGGAATTTCACAGAGTTTCCCAGCAGAGGCCTGGTGTCATGGGATGCAAAGGAAGGGAAAACTCCTGGATTTTTTACCAGTCTAATTTGGGACGTTATTTGTTCCCCTCTTCAAATGCAGTAATGGTTTGACTCGGAGCATGCAAGCATCCTTGCACGCCCTCAGCAGACCGGCTCGCCCCATCCGTTGTCGTTTGTCCTGCTCTGAGCAGTGTTGGTGTTTCACCTCGCCCTGCAGCAGCGTCGCAGAGGAGGGAGGGGAGGGAGAAGGGGGGTGAGCGTTGCAGCTTTGGTACCAGAAGCAATCCCAGCTTCCGAACAGCCTAGTCCATTCCCACGCGTCATGTGGAGAAGGAAGAGTCCACCACCTCCTTGACGCGGTGTTCAGTGGATAGTTGCCCTCTCTAGCGGGAATTCCGCCTTATTTCAAGGCTCTTGAGCCACATCTTGAAATCTGATCTTTTTTCTCAGCCTTGTTTGAAAATTCTAAAATATTGAAAGTATTCTTCTTTCAGTCTGTACCTATGTATAGTGATCTAGATCTCTTGACCTTCTCTTTGACAGGAATAAGTCAAGCTGAATTTCACATTGTAGGACTTCCTTTCCTACTCCAGGGATTCTTTTTTCATTGCCTTGTGGTCTCGAATGTTTTTGCATCATTCTTGAAGGCGCCAGCTCTTCTGTTCTGGTAAGGTCACGTGTACAGTGGGAAGAGCGTTTTGTTTCCACTGTATCATTTTTGTAAGCCCAGAGATTGCCCGTCTTCACTTGATTGCAGTGAGGGCTAAAGGTGTGGCAGTATATCCTTTTTGAATGGTCGCTTTCCAAGAATGTCTCTTTTCTTGAAAAGGGAGCCTGTATTTTTGATAGTTTGCGTTTACCTGCAAGAAAAAGCATTAAAAACTTTTTTTTGTCCTGAGTATTTAATGACACAGTCGGGATCACTCTGACAATCACTTCTTCTGTGCTGTGGCTCCGTTCTTGGTATCCTCTTCAAACACAAAGATCTCGAGTTTCTACGTCGGGGGTTTACGTTGTTAGTCACAAACTGGATGTGGCTTATTCGAAGAGTCTGTCCAGTCTCTAAAACCATTTGGGGTGTTTCCCGATACCCGTGTGGTATCCCCAGCCCTGGGACTGCTGCCACGCTCGTGGGACCCAACCCTGACGGTGCGAAGGTTGGACAGGTCTGGTGTCGACACCGACTGCGGTATGGGTTAGGGCTGGTCCAGTGGGGCAACTGGAGACAGCTGCCCAGGCGGTGTCTGCGTGATTTTGGTTATGTTTTTTGGCCTGGTGAGCACGCTGTTAGTGTCGTAATATGTCCTATGAGAAGGTTGCAGTGTATGGAGTTAATTCACGTGCAGTGGTACCAACCCTTAAGCCACAGTACGTGGTCTCCTGGGGTTGCCATCGTCAACTATACTGGGATCTTGACAAGATGCTTGACAGGATCGATCTCACGTTAACCACAGCGATGAGATTTCCTATTCGATATTCCAAATAAAGCAGCGTTCTGGTAATTTACTTAGGACTGGAGTCAGACTGATAGTTTATAGTTCTTGTCTCATTCCTGGCAGTCCTTCCAGGACTTTCCCAAGTTTCCAGAATTTCTTAAATGCTGACAGTTGTTACTGAGATCGTGTCTTAGCTGATTTCTCTAAAGCTCTTCAGTGCAAGGCATTCTGGCTTTGGATTTGGAAATGCTTTATTTTAACAGACGCTGCCTCGTGATCTCCGTAGAGGTAACAAGTTTGCTATTCCACCCACATCATTCTAGTAGCTGATGACAGTGCCCTTCTCGGTTCCAAATTCAGCACCAAAGTACCTCCTGGACATTTCTGTCTTTCCTGCGTTACAGTTCACATTTCCTCACCCACCTCAAAGCTGGTCTTTTGCTTGAGCCATGTCTAACTTGCAGGCAATCTCTTCTTGGAACGGCGGTGCTGTGGGAGCTATGAAGAGTAAGTGTTGAAACGGTAGTTGGTGTGTACTGCAGATTGTGAGTGCTCTTGAAGGAGTAAGATGCTTCAAGAGAAATCACGAATCTTGACACTCAGCAAGTGAACAAAGTGTGTTTTGCCCTATGTAGCCCGTGCAGATTCAGCTCGGTAAGAGCTCTGTGAGACCAGATTATTTCAACAGGACTCATTTCAACTTCCCAGCCAGAGCAGGATCTGCAGCTCTCAGTTAAATCCCTTGTACTCAGTTAAAATAAGAGAGGTTTCTGCTACAGGCTTGTTGGCTCTTTTGTTTTAAACTGTCGTTGGGCAAATGTTTGCCAAGATCTTCTTTATGCTGGTGCTGTCCTGAAGATCAAGTGCAGGACGTGCTCTTGGTTTGTGGTGGCATTTTCCCTCAGATTGCGTGCCTGGAGTTCAGCTGCCTGTAACTCTTCCAGCGAAGTAGCTCGTGACTTGTGCTAAGATTACAGAGAAGGGTAATTCAGACCCTTGTGATGCATCTGCTAGAAACACGCTTTGTAAGAACAAGGACTAAAAATGTGATGCAAATCATCTAGTCAGAACAGAAATGCTGTGATTGCTGTTTTACTGCTCGCTTACCCGTGTGAGCTCTGTCTGATCACGACACGGGGGCCGTGGGGGGCCGGGGAGATGCCCCTGGTGCCCGCGGGTCACGACGACGGGCTGGGGTCTGCTGGCAGGGGCTGAGTGCTGTCACATTGGCAATAACACAAACACTTTTAACAGCAAGGGTAATGCATTGTTAAGCAGCTGAAGAATGCGGTGGCCTCCCCACCATGGGTAACCCACCAGCACCAGGCACTCGTGCACCCGGGCAGGACCGACACGGCAAAGATCTGCAGCCTCTTCTTTACGGGAGGCTGCCCTCGCTGAAGACCCTCTGATGAGCAGCCGCCTCGGGGCCGGGGGTTGGGACTGACTGCTGAACAGGGCTGTTGCAGCGAGCGCCCAGTGCCGGTCCCGGGACTTCGTGCCACTATTGACCGTGCGTGCCGGAGGCCAGCGCCGCTGTGCTAGGACACATCAGGGTCAAGCTCCACGGCCAGGAGCAGACCGCCTTGGTACTGCCTCCTCCTGTGCCTTGGGTGGCTGTTTCAGTGGGAGTTGGCTGGGCCGGGGGTGTCTGTGGTTGTCCAGCGCCTGCTGGGCTGGCTGCGTCCTTGGGGCTGGACAGACCTGAGCGGGGGCGGCCGGGGGGCCGTGGAGGAGCTGTGCTCTGTGGGAGGCTGCTGTGGTGGGCTGTGCCCAGCAGACCTGGGTTCCTGCCCCAGTGCCTGATCTCCACCATCACGTCCCGAGCGCCAGGGGTGCCGGGAGAGGAGCAGGTCCCGGTCACCCCCAACCCCTTCGCTGCCACGTCCATCCCTCCCTGCAGAGCCCAGGTGAGATCCTGGTGAGGCAAGCCCTGGCCGGGGAGGGGGCAGGCCAGGGGACTTGGGCTTGGTGCCTGGTGAGCAGAGCTGCTCCAGAGGGTGCCAGAGGGGCTCGAGCTGGGCACCGCCATGTCCTGGCTCCCATACGTGCCCCAGCCTCGTTGCTTCTGGACCACCCTACTGGTCATGGGCACCCTGGCCAGACGGGGAGCTCCTGCCAAAAGCCATGACCCACTCAGGGTGTAGGTACCCCTGGAATTCAATAGTAATGGGTCTTTGTTTTTTGATTTGAATTTAATCCAGTTAGTACAATAATTAATATGCTGACATCAGTTATGGGGATCTGAAAGTAGCTTCTTGGCCCATCTTCTGTAGGAAATGCTGAGGAAGAGAAGATTCATTCCAGAGGAATGATTATAGCTGGTTCTGGTGCTTCACGTAAAGGCCAAGGAGGGTTTGGTAGGGTGAGGGAGAATTCAATCACCAAATGGGAAACTGGATGTTTCAGTCAGAGATGTCATTTAATAATGGGTCCCGCTGGTGTTCTGGAAGAGCTGTTTTCATCCTCATGAAATTAAATATCTCGCTTTCTCCAGTGGGTTTCAGGTCTTGTGGAAGAGAAGGTTGAACTGCAGACCTTCAAGGCAGCTGACTTGGGGAATCAGAGAATCATTTAGGTTGGAAAAGACCTTTAGGATCATGGAGTCCAACCTTTAACCCAGCACTGCCGAGCCCACCACTAACCCACGTCCCTCAGCACCGCGTCTGCCCGGCTTTGAAATCCCCCCAGGGATGGCGACTCCACCACTGCCCTGGGCAGCCTGGTCCAAGGCTTGACAAACAGTGCAAACATTTTTCCCAATATCCATCCTGAACCTCCCCTGGCGCAACTGGAGGCCGTTTCCTCTTGTCCCATCGCCTGTTCCTTGGGAGAAGAGCCCGACCCCCCCCTGGCCACCCCCTCCTTTCAGGGAGCTGGAGAGAGCGAGAAGGTCTCCCCTCAGCCTCCTTTTCTCCAGGCTGAACACCCCCAGCTCCCTCAGCCGCTCCTCACCAGACTCCTGCTCCAGACCCCTCCCCAGCTCCGTTGCCCTTCTCTGGACACGCTCCAGCCCCTCGATGTCCCTCCTGTGGTGAGGGGCCCAAAACCGGACACAGCCCTCGAGGTGGGGCCTCACCAGTGCCCAGTACAAGTGAGGTGCTGCGGATTTCCCAACTCTGTGTGTGTTGAACTGCTGAAATGACCCCGATGGCGGATGAGGCTTGACAGTACAGACAAAGGCAGAAGCAGTAAGTGTGTGGCAGTAACCTGCAGTGCTTGGGACTAAAGAAAAGTGTTTTGGTTGCGTGTTAATCACATTAGCTCTGGGCAGCGACCAGCTGCCTCTTTGAGGCACTTTTCAAGGCTGCGGTGAGCAGCAGCGTGAACAGCCGACAGCGCTTCCCTGGATGGGCAGATCCCCGTGCTTTGGGAAGAGGCACAGAAACACCGGTGAGTGCAAACTGTAGGTAGAGGTGATGGCAGAGAGCAGCAGAAGCCGGGGGGTGTTGTGCTGGTACAACTTAAGCGTGGTTTGAGCAAGAAAAATGGACAGGGACTGCACTTGTCGTACATTCCTGACTATAGAAGGGGTAATGGCTTCAAACTGAGAGAGGGGAGACTGAGATGAGATCTGGGGAAGAAATCCTTTGCTGTGAGGGGGGTGAGCCCCTGGCCCAGGTTGCCCAGAGAAGCTGTGGCTGCCCCATCCCTGGAGGGGTTCAAGGCCAGGTTGGCCGGGGCTTGGAGCAACCTGGGCTGGTGGGAGGTGTCCCTGCCCAGGGCAGGGGGTGGCACTGGGTGGCCTTTAAGGTCCCTTCAACCCAAACCATTCTATGATTCTATGATAAATAATGAGTTAAGTTTGTCAGGAGCAGGCCTGAATGCCAGTTATCCCCCAGTATAATTATCAGCTTCATAACTGATACTACAGGAGGAAGAGCCTTTATGTGGCCGACAGGCCCTTCTGCCACACTTGTGCAGGCATCTTTAATGGCATTATGGATGCATGCAGAAGGTAAGTCTGTCCCCCTGCTTTCTGGCCAGAGAGGGTACCCCCAGCTGTGGTTCTGTGCCGCAGGGCCCGAGCTGGACCCATGGACCGCTCCCGTCCTGCGAGCGCGGGGTCTCAGCGTCCTGGGATGAGGAACGCTGGCGTCGGCCCCGAGATGAGTGTGCGGAGCTACCCATACGGTAGCCGCATAGATTTGCATGTATGAATAGTAACAGTCATGTGCACAGCAGGGATAACACACTAACAAATCACTACAGGTTCTATAATGATTTTGCCTGGGTGTAAATTACTACTCGAGCTGCAGGGGCAGAAGAGGTTCAAACCGTAAATCCGTCCCTCTTCCTCCGAACACCGACTGCAGCGCTGGCTTCGGAGGAGCCGCGGGTGCTGGTGCTGGTGCTGGTGCTGTGCTTATTTTGTGAGGGTGATTCTCTTGTGACGTTTATTTTGTGAGGAACGCTAATTAACTTTCAGGCTGGTGATTACTTGGATCACTTATCTTTACAAAAAAAAAAGTATTCTGTTTGCTTTCCTTAAGTTTCTGCTACATTTATGTTCTTTTCTGTCTTTTCAGGAATAGTTGTTATGATTACTATATGTGTTCCCATGGTGCAAGGATTAATTATCAAAGTATTTCCATTCCTATTACTGTCCTGGGGTTTTTCATGATGTGGTCTTCATATACAAATACTTTTTCGTTTCCGCGTCATTTAAACTGAAGTGCACTAATAAATACATAGTATAAGAAGTCAAGGAGTCAAAAGCATTACCTCACTAATAAATGTAGTCTTTTTTCTGCTTCACCATCCCCTGGCGTTAAGAGAAGTCTCCGCTGTATTACTCCTGCGCTACGACTTCGGATGTTAGGAGTTTGAATGGGAGCAAGGTGAACCTTGGAGTCACCAAGGCCAGGTGATGGCTGGTGTCTGCAGAGCTGCCGGTGCAACCTGTATCGTGGTGATCCGATCGGCCTTCTTTTAGACAGCCACAGAAATGCAGGGTTTCAGATCCATTATGTTCTTCTGCTTCCTTGAGTAGCAACCGTGCCCGAAAGCTATTTTCCACATTTGGTTTTTCAAGAGATCATTACTTTGTCCCATAGAATCGTCGCCACGACATGACATGCCTATGTCATGGTCATATTGGCCTTTTCATTTTTTGAAGGCTGCTTGTAAGCTCAATGCTGTGACAAACAGCTTGCTTAGCAGCAGGGAAAGCCGGGCTAAGCACATTATGTCTGCGCTGCATCGACTCCCAATTCAGACCCTCCGTGGTGAACCAGGCTCTCTGAAAAATGAGCGTGAGCTCTTCCATGGTGGGACTCAGCTGGGGCTTTTGGCCGAGGGATGCTGGTGGAGCGCGGGGGGCTGGTGCCCCCAGGAGCAAGCCCTCGGCTGGCAAATGACCCCGCTCCCTTTTCAGGTGGGCTTTCTGCTGTGGCCACATTCCTGTTCAGAGCGGGGTCTGGGATGGTCTTTCACAGCGGTACGTGTGGTTTCTGGGTGCTTTCTTATGGGTAGAAGAACACTTGAGGCTCCGGACAACCAGCGGGTATTGTTATCAATACAAAATTAAAAGGAATAAATACGTTTCTGGAACAGGATCCTGAAGAGAGGTTTGGGGGTTGTGTGCAGTCCGTTTTATGTGTGCGTGGCAGTAAGTAAGGGAGGAGGGGAAGAAAGGGGAGGTGATCGATTATTAGCTAATATTCAGTAATGCGCGGAAAAGCGGCTTGTGCCAGCCAGTGACAGACTCTTGATGAGTCACGTCTGCATCGCTCCCTCTGTTGGTTTGAGAGGTTTCTTCCCCCGTCGAGCTGGACGTGGAGCAAAGGAGCGCTCCAGTTGGGTATTAGCAGCGTTCGGGTTGCGCAGACAGAGTGTGGCTGGCGCTGCCTCTGGCTGTGTCAGTGGAATAGATGTCTCTGTCACGGATGTCAGTAGAAGTAGCTGATAAGCACAGGAGGCCGCTTAGTGAATTAATTGTTTTTCACATGATGTCTTTGCTGGTTGGAAACCAGCTGTAAGCACTGGATGTGAAATTACCAGCGTGTAAAGTATAAAAAAGAGGTTTTGTTTCTGGGGGTTTGTGTTCTAAACAGAGATGACAAAATACATTGTGGGAGCCAGAGTGTGTTAACTTGAAGTTATTCTTAATTACAGTAAAAAGTTTATGATCATTGTTACAGAGGAAATGTGTCAGACCCGAGGGAAACAGCCGCTGCATTAGAATGAGGATTGTGCGAATTATTGGATATCGTGAGTGCGACGTGGAAACACGAGCGCAGGAGGAAAAGAGTGATGGAGGCTGCTGCGTGGGGCTCCCCCGGGAGGATATTCCACCTGCGCCCTCTGTCCCACAACGCTGCGGCGTGCTGTCACCACGTGGCCCCGTCCGGTGGTGTGAGAGAAGTTATTTTGATCCAACGAGTAAATTTGTGAAATGAGCTTTGCGTGATGCTGCCGCTGGAAACGAGCTGGGCAGCTGCGCGAGGTCTGCGTGAGCTGCCGGCGGTGTCTCAGCCGAGGCGAAGGTTTGCTGCGTCTCTGCCTGCAGCCCTGGCTGGAGCCGCGCGCGCTCACGCTGCTCGTAGAGGGACCAGCACGGGTCAGAGACCTTGCAGCTCCTACCTGGCGTGATTCATGAGAAAGTGGTTCAGCCAGACGACTGGGGGCATAAATCCAAAACACACCATTCAGGTTTTTTCTCATTCTGAAGGTGCGAAGTCATTTATCAGAGAGACAGGAGCTGTCAGTTAAGACTGGAAAGGGTGTGTTGGTCAATAGTGACTACGCTGAGTCTGGAGCAGCTGCAGTCGCAGCGTACACCCGATACGGACATGCCTGCATGCCAGGGGTGTTTCTTGTTGCAAGCGTCGTGGAAGGATCAGTGTGTGATGTGTGCAGCCAGGGGAAAAGCCCTACCTCGGAGCTAGCGGCTGCCGCTGGCGGTGGGAGCGCTGCCCAGGAACACTGGGGGTTGGAGCTGAGACACAGGCATGTGATATTGTGGCACATCCAGAGCTGCCTCAGGGTGGGCACAGCCATTCACGGCATCACCAAGAAATTATAAAGGTCCCCTCTGACTCATCTCATGAACCAGCCGATGACAAGAGGCTGCTGGCACTAGGAGTCATCCCGGTGGATTGCCAGAACAGCAAGGGAGCAGCTGGAGCGTAAGACGCTGCATACGTGACATCTGTCCTCTTGGAGAAATCAAATAATTGCTATTGAGCTCTTAGAGAATTACGACTAAATTGGTCAAATCTCAAGTTGCAGCAGTACACTTGGTAAAATAAAACAGTTTGTAAAACAGCGAAGATAAAGCGATGCCTCGCTGAGTACCGCCTCCACCGGTGAAGACTGTTGGAAGTCAGTTCCAACGTGTGACCCTCAACAAGTTACTGCCTCAGTCGATGAGGCTTTGGATGACGTCAGAAAGTATTGCAGCCATCGCAAGGAGCTGGGTTTAATGCAAACTGGTGTGACTTGAAGAAACACTGCCCATAGCTTGGGCCGCATAAACGTGGGTACCGTTCAACAACTCAAAGAGAAAGACCAGAGGCTCTGCAGGGTGCAGCGGTTTTCAGTATCCGAGGACGGAAGCACTGCCTGAGGATGATCAGCTCATTAGACAAGCGTATGTCAGGAAAACCTGACACCTGCTGACCCTGGATGAGTTATTGCTCTCCAGGACTGAGGATTTCATGAAAGTGAGCGTGACCAACTCCACCGATGGAGCCGGTCGGCATAACTCGTGGTTGAATTTCATTAGGTTCCTCTCCGCCTGACTCTCCAGCCTGTCCTGGTCTCACTAAATGGCAGCACACATTCCGGTGTGTCGGCCACCCCTCCCAGTTTCGTATCAGCAGCAAACGTGCTGAGGGTGCGCTCTGCCCCCTCATCCAGGTCATTGATGGATATATTGAACGAGACCAGACCCCAGTCCAAATCGCCTCCTTCAGGGAAGTCTTGTGCTGAGTTTCCTTGATTTAATTCTTACAATGACAATGCAGCGATGATCAAAATGGACAAAAGCTGGTGGCTGAGGACAGTGGAGGGCTGTGCTCTAACCATTCTTCAGCTACTGAGGCTCAGGCCTCCTGTCAGCTATGATTAAATGCCTGGCTCTTTTCAAGCTTTATTCTGTTGTTTTATGGGTGAGGGCTTTTTCCGGTGTCACGGGTTAGGGACTGAACAGAGCTGTTGATGTGAGTCCCGTCAAACATCCCTGGTGCCGGAGCAGGAGGCAGGGCGGCCGGTCCGGTCACCGGTGGTCCCTGAGGGGCTGAGTTCAGCCAGCCTCCAGCGCCGTTAGTGGGGCTGATCCAGAACCTGCCCGTTCCTGCGTTCATTGTCGAGGTCAGCAGAGCACGCGGCGAGGGACGGCGGCTGCGTGAGGAGTTCAGGTGTGTCTCCTGCTCCCGCGGTCGCTACTAGCAAGCTCTCAGAAGTGATTTAGGCGTGAGGGGTTTGTTCCTTAGAGCCACGCTTCTTTTCAGACACTTCAGTGGGTTTTCTAGAAGAGAAGACTTTGAGCAGCCTGATGCGTACGTACTGCAGACGTGACTCTCCAGCCCAGGCGTGTGGTTTGTGAGCTGAGAAGGGCTTTTGCCAGGCTTCGTAAGAGGGTTGTACTGGCTTGGGCAAAGAGTCCGCTTCTCCTTTCTCTGGCTGAGACCAGTCCCGGGTGTCCAGGGAAGGATGTGGGAACGGGGCATGTACGTGGCGATGCTTCCCCAGCACGCTCTGTCCGTGTCCAATGGGTTGTGGGTTGAAGATTCTCCATCCAAAGCGTGTTCTGTGTGCAGTAATACGTAAGGGATTGCTCTGCCAGGAGCTTGTCCAGTTGCTCCTTGATTCTGTGTAAATTTTCAGCACTATATCCTGTGACAACAAGAAACTTTATCCCATGTCATGTGAAAAATATGGTTTATTTCAAACACTATCTTCTAGGTTCATTTGATGTGGCCCGGTCCTTGTGCTGGAGAAGGCAATAAGCAGGCCACCGTTGGCCCCTCCGTAGCACTCAGGATCTGGTAGAACCATTTCCCCTGGGTTGTGTTTTTTCCAGGTTAAGTGGCACTAAGCAGCACCATTCCTTCTACAGAAGATCTCTCCACACTTCGGACAGTCCACGTCATCTTTCTTTTTTTCCAGTTTTGTTGTATTCTTTTCCAAAATGGGGGATCAGAGTTACTGCAAGGGTTGAAGATGTCTGGGCACTTTGGCTGTGCCACTGCTATCGTGTCCCTCTGTCGAGCTCACTTTTCTTTGCTGGCCGTTGTAAGACATGAGGCCGATGCTCTTCATGAACTGTCTGCCATATCCCCAAGTTCTTAATCCTGGTTTTATGGTCAGCCCAGAGCCTGTGATTTTATGTATGAGGAGAGACTTATTTTTTACCATGTGCATCAGTTTTTCTCCCCTTAGATTTCGTGTTACATTTTAAGATCTTTCTACAGTTCCTAACAGTTTTCCTCTTCTTTATTATCCTGAATAATTGAGCATTATCAGCAAACCCCGTTACCTCTCTTTCATTCCTCTCTCATAAATGATCTAGGGCTCTACTGAGCAGTGTAAGTCCTGGCACCGATCCCCATGAGACTCCGCTGCTGACCTTTCCTCTGATGTGAAATCCAATCATTTACTTTTATTTTAAACCTTTTAACAAATTTAACATGTGAAAACCTTCCTTTTTATCCCATGGCTTCTTATCTTCCTCAAGAGATTTTAATGAGAGACCTTGTCAAATGCTTTCGGAACTCTAAGTAGGCTTTAGTTAGGTTTTTGTTGTCAAATAACTTGGATCTCTGCTTTTCTTTTCCATCGGTCATTTCCTCTGGCTGTGTCCCAGTTCGCCCCTTGTTCTGTTCTGGTGTTGGCCCATTGCGTCTCTGGAACAAAAGCTGGTGGTTGTTCTGGGGATATTTAATTCCAGTGACTCCGGCCTGTCAGGGTCCCTCTGGACGGCATCCCTTCCCTCTAGCAAATCAGCTGCACCACTCAGCTTGGTGTCATCTGCGAGATTGCTGAGGGTGCGCTCAGTCCCACTCTGTTGTTCATGACGGTACTAAATAGCATTGGTTCCAGCACAGACCCTGGAGGGACACCGCTCGTTACTGGAGTTTATGAGGCAAGACGTTCACTTGAAATGCTGGTTAGCTTTCCCGAGTCTGATATTTATCCATGTGTTGGCTGGCTCTCTGTGGGTTCCAGGTGCTAGAGCCTTGCCCAGGGAGGTGTCAGGGTGATGGACCTGCAGCACCTTCCTTCTCTGCTGGCCCCCTTGTAAACACGGGTGCCACATGCCGTCCCGGCCCATGCTCCTCACCGCAGCCTGGCACCAGGAGTGGCGCAGCTCTGTCACCCACAGGTACTCCGGACATTCAGCTGCCCGCTGGTCCTGGTGGCTTGTGCCTCTCCTTTTGGTTCAGAACCTCTTGTAGAGACGCTCCATTTCGGGTCTGTCTAAGCCTACAAGTCTCTGCGCTCCTGAAGGGGAAACCTCCCTGCGACAGGAAACGAAAATTGTGTTTAGTTTCTCTGTTCTGGCCTTACCTTGTCTGGGTGCTGCTTTGACAGCACGATCGCCTGACCCCAGGGATGCTCTGGTGGGTTCCTGCTCCTGTGCACTTGGGACCTGATTTAGTGTTAGTTTTGATGTCTTCTGCAAATTGTTCCACAGATTCCTGTTTGGCCTGTCACACCGTGTTTCTACATTTAACCTGCGAGAGATCACAATTCCTTCCGTGTTCCTCACTTGAATATGGTTTCAGCTGCATGAAGGATGTTTTCTTGGGTTTGATCTCCTCCATTTCCCTGCTGTTGAGCCACACCAGCTTCTTCCTGTTCTTTCTCAATCTGTGGCATGTATTTGTACTGCGTCTCCAGCACAGTGCCCTTAAATGGTCTCCATCTGTCTCCTTTGCTGAGGATGGAATAAATCCACGTTGTAGAATTAGGATTTTCTAGGACTTGTTTTTATTATTTGTAGAAATATGCATTGTTCTTTCCTGGCTGTGTATTGGGCGAGAGGCAGACATTATGTTCTTTAATCTGCCCTTGTTCAAGCAAAGGGAGATTTTAGGTGTCATCTCTCCTTTCCCAGTCCATGTGGCAGCTGAAGGCAGTGGTGGGGCTCGCTCCTGTACATCCCTCAGTTCGTGACCATTTTCCCTTGAATGTAAGCGGGATGGATTTCTGAGCTAGTGAGACATGCTAAGATTTGAGATGCTGTTGCGTGATACCTTCTTCGTCTCTGTGCGTCTGCGCAGCCAAATGGCTGCGGCGTCAGCTTTGAACAATGCTATTCTGTGGAGCAGAATCCCCACAGGTGACATCGGTAATTTGGCAGCGCTGAGCACGGATCGCAGGCTGCCTTTGCCCCCTTTTTCAGTAGGCACCGTTTTGCACCGTTTGCTGAAGAAGCGGTAATGGGAGGCTGTGCATGATGGACCTGAATTCCTCTCCCTGCAGACTGAGACCACCTTTGCTCACCTGCGGTCCCTTGTCACCGTCCATGTCAGGCTTGGCCTGTCTGGTGGAGAGCGGAGCCAGGGGAAGGAGCTGGAGAGCGGATCCAGGGGAAGGAGCTGGAGAGCAGGTCCAGGGGGATGGAACTGGAGAGCGGATCCAGGGGGAAGGAGCTGGAGAGCAGGTCCAGGGGGATGGAACTGGAGAGCGGATCCAGGGGGATGGAGCTGGAGAGCGGATCCAGGGGAAGGAGCTGGAGAGCAGGTCCAGGGGGATGGAACTGGAGAGCAGATCCAGGGGGAAGGAGCTGGAGAGCAGGTCCAGGGGGATGGAACTGGAGAGC